>CAUYQV010158632.1:0-21472 GCA_963574575.1 Galagoides demidoff | reverse complement strand
TTAAGGAATCTATTTGACTAGTCTTAAAGCAGGCCATTGACATAGTACAAATGAATGGTTTCCTCTGCTGAGCTAACATCAAAATAACTGTAATAAAAACTTAAAGTATCCAATGTACACAGCCCTACTTTGAAACTAATTTGTAGGTTTCATAGGTATGTTATAACGTAATTATAGCCCTAGAATATGGGAAGGTGGTGTGAGAGGGCAGGTGAAGGGGGTGGATGGGGGGAGGGAGGGTGATTGGTGTGATCACCTCTATAGTTCATCCTACAAGGGTACAAGTGAATCTTTCTAAAAGCAGAGTATGAATGTCTTAACAACTAAGAAAATGACATGAAGGCTACGTTAACCAGTTTGATGAGAGTATTTCAAAATGTATATGAAAACAGCACACTGTACTCTGTGATTGCATTAATGTACACAGCTATGATTTAATAATAATAATAAAAGAAGTAGCAAGTTTCGGGCTAGTGAGTAGTAGTTGATTATTCCAGAGCAGGGTTTCTCAACCTTGACAGTTCCCTGGCATTTTGAGATAGATAATTCTTTGTGGCAGGGTTGGGGAGGGGGCTGTCCTGTGCATGGCAGGATGTGTATCAGCATCTCTGGCCACTGTCCACTAGATGTCAGTCATACCCTCCTGCAATTGTGGCAACTGCAAATTGGCAAATGTGCCTAATTAGGGGCAAGGGCAAGAAAACCCTAGAGAACCCCTGGTCTAGAGTGACCTCAGAGATGGACACAGTCTTGGGGCTGCCTGTAGGAGGTACTAATAGGAGATGCAGAAAGTGGGTAACTGGAAACCAGAAATGCCAACTTTGCAACCCTGAGGTAGCACTTGGACATCCATATCACCAATCATAAGCCCTGGAGTTAAAATTAAAAAAATGATACCAGCCTTATTATTTTAAATTTGGAAGAATTCAGTTCTTTTTTTCCAAAAAGGATGGAGGCACAGTTCTGCTACTGCTTATTATTTATTCATTCACATAGCAGAAATGGTGTATACTCAGCAACTGATCAGATTAATGGGCTGAAAGCTGTGCTAAGTCTCCTTTGCAGACACATTCCATTTTGAGAATTTAAAAACCTTTATTTACTTCCTTTTAACATTTTCCACTTTTCTATCATTATCTAATGCCAAATATCTCCCTTGAGTCTTCTGCCCTGAGAATGGTCTGAGGATTGATTTAGGAGTGGACACATGGGATGTTTCCTTGGCTTATGAACCGGGAGCATCTAACAGAAAAGGTATATGGACACAATTTCCATTTTAGTAAGGATGACAAATTAAGGCAGAGGGTACAGGACACTCAGTTATGGCTCTTAATATAAAGTGCAGCTCTGAATGGCTTAATTGGTATTTCCTTTGCTCAGCTTAAAGGAAAACTCACACTTGAGCACATCTTCAGATGCTAAGATCATCCCACCTCCAGGCCCTAGCTCAGGAGCAAGAACTGTACTCCATGTTAGCCCGAACTGGAAGGCAGGCCTTCTGCATTCTGATGCCAATAGATGGATAGCTTCAGCCAAGCAGTGGGTTTGAGTGCACTGTCTGGGTAGTGGCATCTGGGGTGTCCAAAAAAACATCTACTACAGTCATAAAGGTAAGGGGCACTCTAATGTTGGATAACCCAGCTTCAAAAGACCTTTGAGACAGTAAGGCAGCCACAGGTAGTGGAAGAACAGATATAAGTCAGCAATGGCATATAAGAACATCTCTGAGGAAGCCTTCACAAGCATGCCAGCTTCCAATGCATGCCATTATATGCATGAAGTTATTGCAAGTACAGGAGAAGCAAAGGTCAAACAGCTTCCATTGGTGGCTCTGTCTCAGGTCTCTCTTTGATATCTGTATCTAACCCATTTCTCCATTTAGCTAGTAAAGTCAGCCTTACCTTATTGGTCAGCTAGCTACAGAACTCAGAGTGTTAAAATGCCTTCTGTTATTTACATACCTGTAGATCCCCTCCACCAGGATGAGAATCTTTTTCCAAGCTCTGCGCGTTCGAGGCTGGCCGTAGATGACAGCATCTCTCAGGAGTTTCTCTAGGCTTTCTGTGTCTTTAAATAATACCAAAAAAGAAATTGAGTCATAAGAGGGTTTTTGTTTTCCTCCCCATTTTCCTTTCTCAAGGAGGCATCAGATCTTGCAGGTTCACTCGTGGACCTAAACCTCCAGAAAGCAAAGTCACAATCAGAGATCACCTAGGGAAAGCCAGAGAGAGACAGAGAGGCCTATTTTTCTGTAAAACTTAACTATGACAAGGTGAATAGCCAGGTTTGTACGAGTAGGCAGAGTAAACCCCACCTGAGGTACATGGTTTCCCAGGCTCTTACAAGGCTCTTCCCACTTGCCTTACATTGAAGTTCTATAGGAAGAGAACTTCTCTTAAGTTAGGCTTTATTGTCAGGTTAAAAGATACAATTAACTACCACTCATCAAGTTATTTAGACTTGAGTGTGTTAGAGTTCAGCAGAGTTTTCACAAATCTCTCACTTCCCACAGTTTGGGACTTGATTTTTAAAATCCTCCAATCTCAGACATTTCAAAACTTTGAGGCAGTTGGACAACTAGTGTTCTTTTATAAAATATTTGGAGACCTGTGGATACGTTAATCATAGCTCACAATTATCGAGCCCTATCTGTATGCCAGGCATCCTTCTAAGTCTTTTCTTTGACATACGTAGCTCATTTAATCCTCACAGAACTCTCTGTAGGAGGTACTAGTGGTATCTTCATTTTATGATTCAGGAAACCAAGGCACAGAGGGGTTTGGTAAACTTCCTGGGGTCTATGATTACATAGCAGAGTCAGGATTTGAACTCATACAGTCTATGCCATGATCCACATTTATTACCACTACCTTTTACTACTTCATGTGAGAGCCATTGTCTCTTCTCCTAAAACTCCACAGTGATGTACAACAAGGAAGAATGAGTCTGTGGCAGAATATTCTTGTTAACTTTTGATGTCAAATACAAAAATGTGACATTTCACATATCAGCAATCATATGTAGATTGCTGTGCTCAGCTGAGCAGCCATGAACTTGGGCTGAGAAACCACATGGAAGGACTTGGCTACCAAGCCAGCTGTTTGGTGTGTGTGTTTTATTTTGTCTTTAACTTTAAAGCCTAGAAAGAGAAAAATGGCAGAGGTTTATGTGAATTTTTTTTTAGATTTTTTGATGTTTCTACTCTGTATATATGTATGTATATATGTGTGTGTGTGTGTATATATATATATATTTATATTTATATTCATTTCCTAAGAATCTGAAATTCTTTTTGTGAGAATCTGAAACTGAAATACTTTAGACCTAGAATCCAATATTAATTTAAAACTATGGAGATTCTGCTTAAATACTGGCTTGACTATTACATATGTTCCCCAAAGATTAAAGACACCAGTTAGAATGCTCACAAAAAGAGAAATTTAGTGAAAGTAAATCTAAAACCACACAGTTGATGCTGGTTTTGAGCACTGTGGACAAAGCTCTGGGGAAGCAGTATTGATTGGTTTATCACTCACTGGTCTACATATAAATTAGCTGAAGTCTTGGTCTCAATGAAAGGCTCCTCAACTTTGTGTTTTTTGTCTCCAATCTGTGGCAGGGTATACATCAGGTGGTGCAATAACTTTTCATCACTGCAACCTGGGCATGCTTAATGAGGTCACAAGATATTTCTTCAAGATAGAGTTGTGGATGTATTTGTGTGTGTGTGTGTGTGTGTGTGTGTGTGGTTTTTGAGACAGAGTCTTACTCTGTTGCTCTGGGTAGAGAGCCATGGTGTCACAGTTCACAGCAACCTCAAACTCTTGAGCATAAGTGATCCGCTTGCCTCAGCCTCCAGAGTAGCTGGGACTATAGGCATGGCCACCATGCCCAGTTAATTTTTCTATTTTTAGTACAGATGGAGTCTTGCTCTTGCTCAGGCTGGTCTCAAACTCCTAGCTCAAGCAATCCACCTGCCTGGGCCTCCCAGAGTAGTAGGATCACAGGTCCACATGGTGTTCATATTTTAATTGATCAGTACATCTGAACAAATCGCATTCAATTAAAGGTGCATTTATATGGATCAGAGTAGGGTAGGATGAATCAGAATTGGATAGCATTATATCCCAATCTTTTCACAAAGAGATGCCTAATCAGCATAGTGTCTCCCTAGAGACTGGATGTGAGGTCGTGGCATTCAGAAAAAGCGTGTGACATGAATAGGATGCTACATTCTAGAGATCTCTCTTGGAAATTCAAGCACTAGTGATAATATACTCTTTGACATCCTTTGACTTACTTAAGAAAACTTACAGTATAAATAATGAAAAAATAAAGGAAACCCATAATAAAATGTTAAAGAAGTGAGGGAATAATTATTTTTTCAAATAAGTAAAGCCTTACTATTAGGAATAGCCCCTTTATGGCATGTTATCAATAATATCTGGCATGATATGAGAACCAATAGAAACAAAAAATACCATTTTTATTTCTTTAAAAATTAGCCTGAGATTAACTTTTTAGGTGACATGTCAGTTTAGATGTGGAATTAATCAACTTCACCATGACAATATGGGACCTGTAAAAGAAGGAGTAGAAGAGATGGTGGGTCTTCATTTTATTTTATACCAGTTTTTTTTTTCTTTTCACCTGTAAAACAGATGTAATGATATCCCCAGAATTAGTATTGTATCCTATTCATACACTATTCCTTAATTGCCAAATTTTCAGGGCTTTTACAGTTTTCATCCAATTTGACATGTGGGCAGCATTTGATATAATTTGATGCTTGTGTTTTAAGGTTCTCCCCTTTGGTATCTGGTTGCCATTATTCTCTGGTTTCTGTTATATCTCATTCCACTATTTCGAATATATTTTTTTGTGAAAGCCATTTCTTCTTTTTTTCACCTATTTTCTTTTTTATGTTTGTTCCTTGTTCTTTTCTTTACTTTTTAATTTGCCTACCAGCGACCCTCAATCTTCAGTAAATAGGAATCACCACCTGGGAAACAAGTTCAAAGGCAGATTTCTGATCTTTCTAATCAAAAATTCTGAATCTGTTGGTGTGGGATGAAACCCAAGAGTTTGCATGTCTGGGGTCTTTGAACTCTGGAATCCATAGCTCAAAGCTTTATCTCTATTTTGAACTACATAAGGGTTTCTCCAACCACATTTTAGACACATCCATGAGTACCTCAAATACACTATCTCCAAGATGGAACTTGTGGTAGCTCGCACTATTAGCCTCATTTCCCACCTCCTCCCTTTCCATTTGATCCCTTTGCTGTGTGAGTTTATAGCTTTTTTTCCCACTAAAGATATGGAGGACATTTCCCTGCCTCTTGACTTGGGTTTAGCCAAGTGACATGTGTTGGCTAACAGCATGCAGAGGAGAGATGGTCTGTGAGCTCCAAACCCAGGTCTGAAAAGACCTTACATAGTTCTACTCTTTCTCTTGTGCTTCTGCTGGTGACACGAAAAGAACAAGCCCAGGCTAGCCGGCTGGTCCTGGGATAGCTCTAGGAGAGAATGAAAGACACGTAGGCCCCAGTTAGCCCAGCCCCCTGCAGCCCCAGTGAGAGATCAGTGCTGATTGTCGCATGCTACTGAGGTTTTGAAGTTGGTTGTTCTCGTTATAGTTACCTACTACAATCTTAAATGGCGCTTTGTGACCCAGCCTCTGCCTAGCCAACATAAGTTTCTCAGCATCCCCAGCACCTTGCCTCCCAATTCTTCTACATACTTTTTTCCTCTAGTCTAACTGGAGATCAGTTAGACTGATCAGTTAGACTATCAGTTAGACATCATCAACCACTAGATGGCAGCTGAGGAAACAAAAAACCACTTTCCTGTTTTGAAAATTTCAGGGATAGATAATACACCTTCACTTATATGGATATCTTTTCACTTTTGCTTTGGTTTGAGTTCCTAAAATGGGAAAGCAACGTATGACCTGCTTGTGATTAGGGTAACCAGTCTTTCTTTTCTATAGTCATAGTCCTGTTAGCCTCTGAGTGGAATAAAGAGATGATGAATAAAAGTACTCCTGTTTAAGGAATGTTTTTCCTTCTGGGACTTGGAAATGACCCATGACGAGTGTGGTTCCAATGTCATAGAAATGAAAACAAACTAACATGAACTAAATTAGCAGTTATTAAAAATAAACTTTCTAAAAATTTGGAGAAATCTGTAAATCCAGAGGCCCTATATTGTTTTGCATCAGAAAAGATCACATGCTTGCTGTGGGGTTAGTCCAGGATTAGTTTTCAAAGGAACAGCAGTAGTCCTAAACAAAATTTCTCCCTATTCTTTTAATAACAGGCAGGACATAAGATCATGCCTTTAGGGGGCCATGATGTGTTTTATGTTTTATGCATTTTGCAGATGGAAGCAAGAGGAATCCTAGTCTCTTTGAAGGCAGGGAACTCAGTGTGTTGGACCTAAATGGAGTTTCATGAGGAGAGGCTTTGGGGGAGTTAACAACCCTCAGGTCCATACACCCTACTCCTAGAGCAGAGGGAAAATCAATTAGCCTTTTTTTCCTCTGCAAAGGAAGAACTCATTGACTTCTTGAATTCCAGAAGCTAGACAGGGAAAGGGATTCTCAGCCCATGTTAGCTGTTGGTACTTCCCTCTCTGGTTCTTGGGGTCTTGCTCTCCAGGGCTACAGTGTGTAGGTTACAAGACTATAGGATTCTGGGATTGTGATTTATGCCCTGCAGCCCTTAAGGGAATCTACTGTTTCAGCAATGTGCAGGCTAACATCTGCAAAGGATTTTTTTTAATAATGGTGCTTATGAAAGCACTTATACTTGCATTATATTAATCCCCATGACACTTCTAGAAGTAGGGAAGAACTATTAGGTTTTCGTTATTTTCAGATGCCAGAAGCTTTGTAGAAAAAAAAGAAAGAAAAAAAAATCCCAAACCAAAAGCCTCCCTCCCTATTGGTTTGGCAAGAAAATTTTGAAAATATGGAAATTAAAAGAATGAATTTGATGCCATCTGGGTACACATACACAGCACTATTACACCATGTTGTAAGATCCTAATGACATACCATAGACTTATAATTACCACAATCGGAACATCAGTGATGCCTTAGCCATTATTCACCACCAAGTCTGACTCACTGAGGATGTTTCTTTTGCTTTGTGGACACCTGAGAGGAACAAGCTGGTTTGGTGGTTATGAATATTTAAGCTGTCCAACATGAAAGCATGGAGGCCACGTTCTGGTGGCTGGTTCAAAGCAGTCCTCATCTTTCACAGGTGTGGTTAACTCGATTACTGAATTGCTAAATATCTGGAAGAATCCAACTATGTGTCAAAACCCACAGTCAGGCTTGGGTTACAAATACTCTGGGTAAGTCTGAGGCTGCACCTGTCTTTAATTTCAGGTCCTAATAATATATAGCAAAACCCCTAGATCTGGGAAAGCCACAGATAGAGTTGTGTGAAAAGAAGCCACAAGGAAATGAGGGAGCCAGAATCTTCCAGGAAGATAGGCTGAGAGCAATCCAAAGTGTGTCTTCCTGGAGACGAGTGACAGATGTTTTGCTTTGCTCTCTTTCCATGATGGAGTGGTAGCACTGGCACTATTTCTTCTGCCACAGCTTCCTCCGTCCTCTTCTCTTGTGCCACCATCATTTTGCCTAGATTGAACATGAGACCTGCCCTCACTGCCTGTTTCTCAGCACTCTCCATTCCCCCACTTCCAGGGATCAGAGTTGGAGATTGAGGCTGGACTGGCTGTCTCTACTTCCCATACATGTGCTCCCCAACAATAGTTGGTGGTTTATCCTTTGTCTTTCAAGTCTCCATAAAACCCACCTCTAGTTGCACTTAGAGACCTCCATTGGTCCCCTATTCCATAGGTAGCTCACCAAAATTATTTTCACCTCTGCCTACATCAGGCACACCTATATTTTGTAAATGAAAAGATACACAGAAGATAAATGAATGCTACTTTTTACTATGTCTCATTCCATACTTCCCATCTTTATCCCCACTCCTCTCATTCCTTTCAATGCCCAGTTTCTTCCTTCAAAATTCAGCCCAAAAGTGAATTAGTAAGCAGTAGGTATTTAAACAACTGTGAAGGATGATGAAGAAATTACTCTGACTTTTAAGATAGCTGTGGGGGGAGGTCTCCCCTTTGTTTAGCTTTTTGGGGACAAAGAAAATCATCATGGGCAACTTTGACTTGAAAACAATTATTTTTCTGAAATTCACATTTGTGGAGTCTCTTCTCCGACACAATCATTGAGGGCAGTTTTGGTGCACTGAAAATTTGGTGCCTTTAAGTTTAATATAACTGATTTGGCAAAACCTTGGGTTCATTTTTTCCGGATGGCTCTGGTTGGTGTTGTGTTGTGTGGCCTCTGACAGGTCAACACAGCCTCTGGAAGGTCAAAGAAGCAAGGTAGTCTTCAAGAAGAGTGAAAAGCACACCTGGGAGCAGAGGATGTGGGCTGGGTTTGAGGGTAAGGTAGGTGCTAGGCCAAGGCCTGCTTACCCTGCACAGTGTGTGTGTTGGGGGGGGGAGTTATGGCAACAACTTTTGATCTTGGAGACACGAGACACAGGTTAGGCAGAGCCTAGAACATAAGGACATAAGGATGGGGTATGCCATACTCACGGGCTCTGGTCCTGAGGCAGCACATGGGACACTGAACCTCAGGAAGAAGCCTATGGAATAAGATGAAATACTGAAATGGGATCCCTGAATGAGTGAGATCAGTGCAGGAAGGTGAGCCATGAGTGTTGGAAGAGCGTGGGAGCCCAGTAGTCAGGGTTTCAGCAAGGTGGGTGCAGGCTGCATCCTCCTAACCAAAACCTCTCTGGCCTGCAGAGACATGTGCTGGAGATGTAAGCTACTAAGTATGCATGTATCATTGTACTTGGGGAACCAAATGGTGGAAAAGGCTAGGAAAGGAGGTAAAAGTGTGATGTAGTTATAAATGGGGACTGGAGTCAGACTTCCTAGGCTGAAATCGTTTGGTCTCTAGCTTTGTGTCTCTGAGGAAGTCACTTAACTTCACACCTCTGTAGTAGCAAGTGCTTCTTTGTATAGTTGTGAGGCTAAATCTAGATAGTTCATGCAAAAGGCTCATTACAGCAAGGGCTCAGGACTGTCAACTACCTGGCTAGGGGGCCCACATGTCTTGAGATCAGAAAGGTCAAGACTGCAAAGCAGTCTGTGTGATGCTCAGAGATGTGACCTGCCATTCAAATGGCCTCAGGCCCTTGTTCTGCAGATGAAGCAGTGTTCACTGTTTCCAGAAACACTGGCCTCTTTGTTCTTCCTCCTCTTGGCCCTTACATTGCTGCTAGGTAGAACTTTGGCTCTTCCTTTCCACTTTTTTTTTGTTTGTTTTTAAACACTCCAAATTCTTGGCCTGCCTGGACCTCTAACCTCATGGCAACTCTCTTAGTCACAGAGACTGCTTCTTTCCAAGACTAGCTGAAAGAAGTGCCCATAGCCTGGCTGCTCCAAAGATAGCCCTGAACAAAGGCAGCAGCTCCCAGCAGTTCATTAGAATGCAGATGCTCAGGCCCCACCCCCAGGGGCCTCATGTGCACATTGAAGATTGAATTTTGCATCTTAACAAGAGCCCCAGGTACCTGGTATTCACATTAAAGCTTGAGAACCATCGTTCTGGAGTCTACCTCATATGCTACTACTTGTTGTACTACCAGTAATGTGAGCAGACGGGGGTGGGGGTGGGGGGGCTAGGGGGCGGAGTTAATCCTAATTTCCTCCATCAGAAAGAAGTCCTTTCTGGAGAGGTGACACTCACCCAGAGTTTGAGGTCTTGGAATTTTCAAGGTGCTTAAACACTCAGCATGGAGGATGCATTTACCAAAGGGATCCAAATGCCTCCTGGGGGCCCTTGCTCATTTCCTCATAACACAGCAGAATCTTAGGGAAGAACAAACTTCTCCATCCTTGGGTGGATCTCACTGGGAGGCTGTGAAATGGCTACAGAATCTGTTTTCAGGCAGCCAGTGAGCCACACAGGCTAAGGATTGGCTATTTCCTGCAGCTGCCTACAGTGGAAAATGCAAGGAGTTCTTACTACTTAGCTAGCAAGAATGAAGAGGCCAGACTTCAGCATTCTGAGCTGAAATTCAAGCTGCCAACAGGATAGGGCTCCATTAGCTGTCACAGCAGATCAGTTTTACACAAGGCACCACGGCTTCCTGGGTCCTCCATATGGCCCAGCAGTAACTGGACTCAGGTAGCGATTAGGAGGGTTGACAAATGTGTGTCCCACCTGTAGCCCTGAGCACAGCATCTAGCTCAATCACAGGCTGCTCTTGTCCCAGAGCTCTTTTTCTGGCTGTGGAAGTGCATTCAGCCTGAGTAAGGAGCAGCTCTCAACCAACCACAATGGGAATCAGTGGCTAAATATCCTGGCTGTCTCCTCCCACAGGTGGGATAACACTGGGGTATCTTTGCTGGCACCTAGAACTTCCTAGTAGAATTAAGGCCCACTGGTCCACTGTGCTGCTGTCCTTGACAATGTACCCTTTAAAGGCTATGTCCCTTTCTCTGTCTTTGTTTCCTGCTCATCTGCTGGTGCTTCTCAGAATCACTTCCTAAGTGACTTGCGTTATATTTAAATCCTGTTCTCAGGTGTCTGCTCCAGACAGAACCAAACCAAGACAAAAGCAACAGGCAGCTTTGGTTTTTGACCTGTGCTATTCATCATCTGTGTGACCCTGAGCAGATCATTTAATCACTGTACAGATTTCTCTTTAGTAAAGTGAGGATCATGAAGAGAGCTTTGTGTCTGAATTGTTGGTAAAATTAAAGGAACTAATTATGGAAAAGGCTCAACACTAGTGAATGCTGAATAAACGACCTAGTAGTTAAGTCTCTGTTATGGTCCACATTTACTAGCCAGGAAGAACTAATTTATGGTGACAAAAGATTCTGGTGTACAGTCTTCAATTTGGCATCACTAAAAATGCGCTTCTAAAACTCCTTTGCTTTTTTTTTTTTTTTAAAGAAGTAGCACTTTTTTTAAGTGTTCTGATGTCGCTTCCTCTCAGAACTTTCCTTCTATTTAGTCTTTTCAGTTACTCATTCCAACTTTATGGAAAATAGAGGGAAGAGAAATGATGAATAGCTTGGGGTTAGTGGCAAATCTGTTCACACAGGATTAAAGCTTATCATGATGGTTCTGTAGGTAGACACACCCTGGGTGTATTCTTCCTATACAGAATTCCAAAAATCCAAAGACTCAGAAATCTGATTAATTTATAGTTTCAGTAAATAACAAAGACCATCCACTGATATTAAGTAAAAATAGCATCTCCTCTCCTCTGCTAGGCAGTAAGGTCTACTGAGAGAACGTGAGGCATGGGACAGACCAGGAGAGAACAAGTTTAGAGCTGTGAGAAATCCCATAATCCTGAAGTTTAAGAACCTGCCAGTGTAGATGACCATTCCTAAGAACCTGGCTCACAAGTGATTAGCTTCTGCCTTGACTGGTTGTACGAGTCATGCACAAATGAAGGCAACTTGATATCTGCAGGTCCTAAACTTGTCTCATTGGGTGGTGCCTGTGGCTCAAGGAGTAGGGTGCTGGCCCCATATACTGGAGTTGGCGGGTTCAAGCCTGGCCCCAGCCAAAACTGCAAGAAAACAAAAACAAAAAACAACCAGTATCATCAACCCAGTCTGTGTGGATGCATATTGAGGATTAAGGCATTGTTGTGGACTGAAGCATTTGGTACTATCGGGGATAGCAGAGTAGGAAAGAGAGACGACAACAACTGATGCTTTGCATGTTATACTCCACTCAGTTCAGTTCTTTCCCTCTCTGTACAAGGCTCACTTCCCTCACCCTCCAAGAATCACTCAGAGGATCCTGGCAGTAGTCCTCCTCCCAAGAGGGCTGCTTTTGTGATGTAAATACAATAGCTTATTGGATACTCATTGAGAGTATGGTCCTGTTTAAAGTTGTGTTAATCCCGAAGGCTTCCTGCACCTCAGAATGAAAGTGTATTAGTTTTCCAATGCTGCTGTGAGAAATTGGCTTTTTTAGAGACAGAGTCTCACTTAATTGCCCCGGGTAGAGTGCTGAGGAGCAACCTCCAGCTTTTGGGCTTAGGCGATTCCCTTGCCTCAGCCTCCCAAGTAGCTGGGACTACAGGTGTCCACCACAACGCCAGGCTATTTTTTTGTTGCAGTTTGGCCGGCGCCGAGTTTGAACCCACCACCCTTGGTATATGGGACCTGCGCCCTACTCAATGAGCCACAGGTGCCGCCGAAATTGGTTTTTTTAAAAAAACACAAACTTATCTTACAGTTCCAGAGGTCAGAAGTCTAAGGTGGTTCTGACTGGGCTCAAATCAAGCTTTTGGCAAGGCTGTGTCTTTTTCTGGAAGCTCCACGGGAGAATACATTTCCCTGTAGAAGGTTCTTACATGCTTTTTCCAGGGGGAGAATAAATTTCTATGTAGAAGGTTCTTACATACTTTTTCCAGGTAGTGTGGACTTCTGGCATTCCTTAGTTTGTGGCCCTCTTCCATTTTCAAAGCTAGCAAGGGCATTCAAATCTTCCTGACATTGCATTACTGTGATAGACACTCTTTTGCTTCACTTTTCCACATTTAAGGAGACTCATGCAGATAATCTTAGCCATTTAGCAACCTGAATTTCCTTTGCAAGATAACATGACATTTACAGGCATGGAAGGTTAGGGCATGGACATCTTTGAGAGGGGCCCATTATTCTGCCTAAAATAGAAAACAAAAGAATAGCAGCTCATACATAATAGAATTCTGCGAATTAAGATACTAAGCTCTGACCCTAGCTGCCCACAATTCCCAATTAGCTGAGAAGGGTAGCATTTATATTGATAATTCCAAGTTTACCACTGAGAAGTTGAATGATCTTGAATATGTTGCTTAATCTCTCTAAGCCTAAATGTCCTCATTTATAAACTAGTTCCTACCTCATGGGATTTTCCTCAGGGCTAAATAAGAGGAGACGACCATTAGCTCAGCATCTGGCACAGAGTAAATTCTCAGAAAGTACTAGTTGCTGGTATAAAACAAGCACAGCTAATATTTATTATTAAAATACAGAAATAATACATAGTAACAATTATCTATTTTCCAAAAGTACAAAGGGAAGACATGAAGAATAAATTACTAAATGCTTAAGTGCTTTGTAAAATTGGAAGGTAAAATTTAACCCTTGAATTATAATCTCAGCAAAGAAATACAGATTTCAAACAAAATTTTATTTGAGAATAATTTCAAATTTAACAAGAAAATTGCAAGAATAATGTAAAGAATACCCACATACTCTTATCCAGATTGATCTATTAACACTTTATCTCAGTTGCTTTATCATTTTATCTCTACAGTATATCTCTATAGCTGTGTGAATCTATCTAGCTTTCTATTTGTATATGTAACAATTTTTTTCTGAATTGAGACTAAGTGGCATGTATCACGGCCTTCACCCCTAAATAATTCAGTGTGTCTTCCCTAACACACACTGAGGATAATGATCCTTTATTCTCTTACGTGACTATAGCAGGAGTCAGCATACTTTTCCTATCAAGAAGTGAACAGTAATACTTAAGGCTTTGTGGGTCATATATAGTATCAGTTGCATGTTCTTCTTTGCTTTTTATACAATCCTTTAAAAAATGTAAAAAATATCCTTAGCTCATAGGCCATAGGTTGTTTATCCCTGGACTATAGTCTAGTTATCTACTTCAGTGTATTTAACATTAATATACTTATCTAATGTTATCTAATCTATTGTCCAATTTTCAATTTTGTGAACTGGCCCAGTAGTTTCTTTTATAGCATTTTCCCATCTCTTTCAGAATCTCGTCTAGGGCTAGGTATTGTACTTAACTGTCCTGGCTCTTTAGTATCCTTTAATCTGGACTGTCTCCTCAGCCTTTCTTTGTCTCTTATGTTACTGACATGTTTGGAGAATACAATTCCTTTTTTTATAACAGAACATTCCTCATTTGGGGTTGTCTAATGATAACATTCTGGGTTCTAACCTGCATCCTATGTAAATGATGTTCACTCTTTCCCAGGGAATCACATCTGGAAGCATACAATGTCCATTTCTCCCTCACTGGTGACTTTGTTTATGTCAGCCGTGCAGCTGTTGTCTGATTTCTCCTTGATGTAGTTACTATGTTTTCCCTTGGGTATAATTTCACTGAAATCTTATTCTAAGATTTTAGTCTGAAGACTGAAGAAACTGCATTGTATGGTAAAGGCTATGTTGGAGGAGCAGGTTGAACTGCTCTGTGACTCTGGAAAAATTATAAAGCAGTTGGAATTAGCAGAAAGACTTGATCTGCAGCTGGATTAATTTATTTGAATATTTAAAATAAGGTTGTCTTGTGCTTAAAAATTTTCACCACATGGTATCTGGTAAATCGTTTGTATTTTATATCATCATTGGAACATTTTGTTTAAGCATGATGGCATCTACTCCACCTATCTATGGATAAGAGGGGCATTTTTGATAACTATTTGTGGGATAGAGACACAGACAATGATTTCTTTTTTTCCTATTTCAGCCCCAGCCAGTAGGGGAAGACACACATCAGGCCACCTCCCTATCAATCCCAAGAGAGAAGCTGCTAACACAATGTGTCAGAGCCTGATGTTTCTTGGCATATTGTAGTAGTGGGATGGAAAATTGTGTCTGAAAGTGGTCAAGGAACATTAGCCGAACCCTATTTCATTTTCTGACCTAAGTGCTACCACTTCTCAAGTTTCCTATCCTTATGAAGACAAAGAAGGACTTATCCTGGAAGTATCAGCCATCTTCCAACTTTTCCCATTATTGGCTTTTTTGCCAGTCCTTGAGTGGATTGAGTTGTTGGATAAAAGGACTCAGGGTTTGTTCCATAGAACTTCCTGGGAGAAGAAGCAAGAAGCCAAGCTTGGGTGCCCAACTTGGACCCCAGAAATAGTGGCCCATAAGGTGTATTATTTTCTGTTGCCATGGAACAATTTATCCTAGTACTTAACAGCTTAAAACTATAAATAATTATCATTTTACATATTGAATTAGTGGTTTTAATTTTATATACCCTGTCTTATGACAATTATATTTTTAGGTAAGATTTATTTATAGGGAAATGTATAGATCTTAAAGATACAATTCAATGAATTTCAATAAGAACGTAGCCACTCCAATAAAGATCACTCCAGAATTTTTTTATTCTTCTCACCAATTCCTTCTTCCAGAACAAGAGGCAAATCTTGCTATAGTTTCTATCACCACAAATTAGTTTTGTTTTTTATTTACACACTATGTATACTCTTTTGTGCCTGGTATACTTCACTCAAAATAATTAAAATATTTTTTGAGCATTAACCATGTTATGCATAGTGGTAGCTTTTTCCTTTTTTATTATACAGTAGTATTGTATTGTAGGAACAAGTCACAATTATTTTCCACTATTCTGTTGATAGAGATTTGGGTTGTTTCCAGCTTTTGACTATTATGAGTAAAGTTGCTACGAGCATTCTTGTATAAGCCTTTTGGCAGACATATGCAAATGAGGTGTGGAATTTCAGGGGTGTGTTTAGTGCTATAAGGTTTTGTCAGGAAGCTTCCCAAAGAAGTTGTACCATGTTATAGTCCTCCAACAAGGAGTGAGGGTTCTAGTGAAGCAGTTCTCAACCTGTGGGATGGGACCCCTTTTCAACAATGAAAATACATTGTGGCATTAGGAAGATTGAGAACCACTGTCTGGTGGCTGCACTATGTTCTTGCTAACATTTAGTGTTGTCATCTTTCTAATTTCAGCTATTTTTGTGGATGTGGACAGCTATAGTGGGCCCTCTTAAGTCCTGCTTAATGTCACTGAGGCCCCTTTTATTTTATACCATTACTGGCATACTTGTAGCTGCCTCATCCACCAAACTGTATGCTTTCATATAACTAAGATATTACTATACCACATTTCTAGTCCTTCAAAGATATAGCATAGTGTCTGAATCAGAATAGATGTTCATTAAATGCTCAATACATTCTGCCTGGGAACATATTCTTGGCATGTTTTAAAACTCCACTTGCAAACTTTAGATCAAGAGTGTGAAAGGGCAGTGAGGGGAAGAGTGAGTATGGTCACTATAGCAGTGTGCCCGGTGGTATCTCCCAGGGGACACTGGCAAGATCCAAGCACAGCTTAGATTAAAGGAGGTTAGAAAATAAAATCTAGGTCTTATATATTTCATTATGCATCATAATCATCTGGGAGCCTGAAAAAATGCAGCACCTTGGCTCCAATCCAATTGGTCTGGAGATGGGCACAGACATTGATCTTTTATAGATGTTCCCTAGATGCCTCTATTGTGCAGTTGGCATCATGGTCCACTGCTCACAGTAGAATGGAGTGAAAAATATGAAAAGTTAACATTGACAATAATCCCATTCATTTGTTCCAAATAGATAACAACCTGACTATGTCTCCCTCCAAAAGTGAGACTACCATGTTTAACCATATATGTGGCTGCAACTACAGTTCAATACTTGTCAGCTACCCTCTTTGTCCTTCCCCAAGTAGACAGAGTCTTTGTTCATCAACCATCTGCCATGATAAAGAATCAAAATTGCATAACATGCTCTGCTAATACCAAAGGAAGGCATTTTTTTTGGTAGTCTTTTAATAAACTTATTTCTTGAAGCCCTAAATGATGTCTACTCCAAACACGAATTCCCAACACTGCCAAAATAATTTGAGTATAGATGTGAAAATCAATAATAAACCAAACAGAACTGAAGAAATTTAACTTGGTTTGTAAAAGACTAAACTGAAGACTAGACTAAAGCCTGAGTGTCGATGAAAAATTAATAAATGAGGCCAATGTATTTTGAATTGGCATTGAGCTAAATGTGGTAGTTAAGGTACAAATCTGAGGTGCCCATCATCAACTTCTTCTTTGGAGTATTCATTTTCACATAGATGTTGACAATGGTTCACTAAGGTTCAGCCAGACCTCTCCTCACTTGGTGAGAGCAGTAGATTGTTAATTTGCACAGTTCTGCAAGTTAGACAAGGGGCTTTGCCTTAGAATACTCCTGTGTATTTTCTATCCTTCCCAGAGGACAATTGTTCTTTCGTTTGAGATTGCTGGAAGGTGGGTAGAACAGAACAGAAACAATTCTTCCTCAGTTCCCTGTCAGTCCTCTCCTCATATCAACCTTTATCATTTTCTTGAAGGATGAAGTGGAGAGCCAAAGAAGGAGAGCAGGGAAAAGTAAAGGGAAGAGAAAAACAGGAGAGAAAGGAAGAAAGATAAAATAAGTGTGCACATGCACAGGAAGAAGGGAAATTTCAATGATGATAATGGATGAGAATCAGAACCTTTGAATGAGGAGGTTCCTCACACATTGCATAGTTCAATGCCCTCATTTTACAGATGAGAAAACTGAATGCAAGACAAATTAAAGGATTTACACCAAGTGACGCAACAAGTTAGGTGTAGAGCTAGACAAGAGAGAACTCAGGTGTTCACCATCACCTGCCTCCTTCAAAATGTTTCCTGATACTTTCCATGCTGCCTTGTCAAGTCCCTAAAGAAAAAATAGCTCTCTGACTCCTCCTCACCACCCAACTACACAACCCGGAGCCTGAAAGGACCTTTCAGTGAAGTTTTGGCGGGTGGGTATCTGAGCATTCTGTGGGTGGGCATAGTGAAAGAAGGCATTATACTAAGGAACAAGCTCACTTTATACCTAACTATAACATAAAACTTATGTCTTCGAACTTTCTGAGACAGAGTTATAGGGAAGGAAGAGTTATAACACTTCTGATAATTAAATGACTGTCCTAAGAGATCAATCATGTCCTCAGAGGGCACACTAAAAGACCACTAACAGCTACGTTAATGTGTTTGGGTTACACTTAACAATCTGGAAGTTTAATGCACTTCAACCATTTGTTCCAGGTCACTAGAGGTTAACAAGCCAGTAGTGAACGTAAACATAATTGTGTTTCATTAGGCCAAGTTGCCAGTTTGAAGAGCAAGAACAAAGTTCAAAGTCCCATCAATAATTTTTGTTCTTCTAGGAACAAGCTGCTACATATCGAATAAATATGCTGGTACTTACTGTTGTGTTTGAAGATCTTTATGGTTGCACCTGAGAGTCGGGCCCCAAGCACGAGAGATGCGTGGTTTAACTCATCACTTAAAATGAGACACCCCTGTGTGGAAAACAAGCACAAAACAGATGCCAATAAGGAAAATGACGGAAAGACAACCTGCGGGAACAAGAAGATGCTCTAAAAACTACAACACAGGCTCCTGAAACCCTTTTTAATTTTAGAAGGCCAAGAGTAGTTTGACCTGGTGTCTAGATGGATAAACTTCTATATAGCAGGTAGGTAATGGAGCAGCAATCATGCTAATAGTTTACATTTTTCCTGAAACATTTATATATGGATTTCAATAGAGAAGTTCATCCAAGATCTTGGTTAAGTACCAGGTAGTCTAAAAGATTGATCTTTAACCGAAAAACTCATGCATTTTTTGGGTGTGTTATGGTCTTGCCAGGACTCTTCAATCCCATGCTGGATTATTTGGAATGGATTTGGTCATTCCTACTCAAAAGGAGGGTTTTGTGTGAGCTGTTTTAAGTTCTTGCTTCTGGATTCTTTCTCCACTATTTTAACACCTCATGTAGACAGAAGCATCACTGCTTTACTGTTAAAAACTTTGAACTTGGAAAAGTATAGACGGCATTTTGGTCTGAGGTTAGGTGTATAAAGACAGTCTAATTTACTGCTTATAAATAACTATTTGAAGTTACTTTTCTTTTTTAACTTAAACATTTCTAAATTGTAAAACTGATCAATTTACCAACAATGTGGAGGCAAATTATTGTGGACATTTTTCTGTGGCCACCAAGAATCTGAGTTTTTCCTTATATTTTGGTAATTTAACACATGATGTGTTTAAGTTTTTGAGGCAAAAGGAAGAAAAATTCCCCATATCTTTATCATATAGACATGTGTGTGTGTTTGTAATTTTTCTGTTGAGAGTTATTTGTAAGCCTCAGACCTCATCTCTACATTGTTTAGTATATGTCTCCTAAGAGCAGGATATTTGCCTACAAAAATCACAAAGCAATGATCACATCCCGAAAGTTCCGTATTTGCATAGTACTTTCATCTAATATATAGTTCAACTTCAAATTCCCCCAATTGTCCTAATAATGTCTTATCGTCTTTCATAGATGTTATCTTTCCTTCTATATTTTTCCACTAGAAAAATCTAAGATCTAATATCATTCATTGCATGTAGACAAATCTAATTTTTGTCCAAGAATATGGGGAAAGGAGAGAGAGAGGGGAGGGGAGGGAGGAGCATGGGTGAAAGGAGGGAGATTGCAGGGTTCATGCCTATGATTTATCTTATAAGGGTACATGTGAATCTTTCTAAATGTGGATTATAAATATCTTAACACAACAACTATGAGAATGACATGAAGGCTATCTTGGCCAACTGGATGAAAGTATTTCAAATTGTATATGAAAACAACACACTGTATCCCATGATAGTATTGATGTGCACAAACATAATTTAATAATAAAAATTTTTAAAAAAGAAATGAAAAAAAATATATAAATTTTATTATTGCCCTTATTCACTTACAATGAACCAACCAAACTTCCTGTTTTTCTAAGAAACAATTTCAGTACTCTGGCATAATTTATAATGTGAGGTTCTTTGCAGTTTGGCACCTGCCTTCAACTCTGGTCTCTCCTTCAAGCGCTATCTTATTTTCTAGTTCCTCTAAACTTAATGAACTTTACACACACTGTTCCCATTTCTTTGTCTTAAGGAAGTGACTTTCTTCTTAAAATTCTGTTTTCTGGTCACTATTTTTCTCCCAGATATTGCAGACTTTCTCAAGACAAGTTTGCAGCAACTCTCTGTCCTTCCTCATGTGTGTACATGTCTTTGCTGTGGTTGCCATTCTATTTTGTTTAGTGTCTTATTTCCCCTATTATACTGTAAGGTTTACATATGTTTACAAGGCACAGGTCTTGTTCATCTTTGTATGTCCTGTATCTTGCCTCATATCAGGACATAGAAGATTCTCAATAAATGGTTTAGTGAATGAATAAATGAAGGAATAACATAAGAAAAAAATGTTTTGTTAAAGTAAATGCTTAATAAGTATTTGCTGCATTGCTTATGGGGATTCAGAGGCCTGAAACTTTGATTCAGTTCATTACAATGTCATCATACCTGAATCCTGACCCACATATAAGACTGCAATTCTATAACTGGGAAAATCATGATGAAGAGATTTGTTGGACTAATTTGGAGCATTTATTGCAAAATACACATAATCCAAATCATTTCTCCCAAGAGAACATCTTTCTCAGCCATGCTTCTAACAAAAACCCACTCAAAGTTATAATTCTTAGGAATAATACAATAGAAGACAATTTTGTTAACAAATTCTCACCTTTCCAACTAGTGCAGGGATATTCATTGAGTTAGTTGCAAATCCCATCCCAAAGACCATAGCTGCTTCTACATTCAGGAACTTAGCCATAAGGTCTTCCAACTCCTTGTGCTTATCCAAAGTACCTGCATATGAAATTACAACAAAAATCCTGACACTGAAAACTCAAGATTCCAATATATACACATTAGCAAAAGATCCGTACAAGTGTGTGCACAGAGGGAATATTTGTCATCACTCCCATTTAGAGATAAGCCAAATGTCCATCCACTTTAGAATGGATGGATAAATTATATTTATACCAGCAATGAGAAAGAACAAACCACTGTTCCACACAACAATGTGGATAAAGTTAGCAAGCAAGACCTGGCAATTAAATTCATGAACTCATCCTACAAAAAGTGCTACACATCTCACTATGATATGCAAAATATCACTATGGTCACCTTTGAAGTACACCCCTTGAGAAGCTGTGCAGTAACATCAGTGCCTAGTCCACCCTTCAAAGCTGATCATGTATGAAGATTTGAAAATTCAGTTTGTGATCTTGCCACTGGGCACTTACATTGCTAGCATTGTACAAACATCTTGGTAAGGATTCAGAACCTTGATATATCAGTGTCTCACAGCTGTGTTTGTGTGGACGTGTGGCAGTGTCTTGCTGAGTGGTGTTAATTAATGTTGTCTGTTTTTGTGTGCTGTACAATGACAGTTCTTATGGTCATTCCAGGAAAAGAGCTCCAAAAGTGCTTTGAAGAATGGACTGGGCACTGGCATTTGTATATATCTTCCCAAGGGGAGTACTTTGAAGGTGACTGTAGTAATGAGGTACATGGCACTTTTTCTTTTCTTTTTTTTTTTTTGAGACGGAGCCTCAAGCTATCCCCCTGGGTAGAGTGCCATGGCATCACAGCTCATAGCAACCTCCAACTCCTGGGCTCAAGCGAGTCTCCTGTCTCTGCCTCCCAAGTAGCTGGGACCA
>CAUYQV010158628.1:0-13934 GCA_963574575.1 Galagoides demidoff | reverse complement strand
GTGCCCTGGCATCACAGTTCACAGCAACCTCCAGCTCCTGGGCTCAAGTGAGTCTCCTGCCTCAACCTCTCAAGTAGCTGGGACCACAGGCACCTGCCACAATGCCTGGCTATTTTTTGGTTGCAGCCATCATTGTTGTTTGGTGGGCCGGGCTGGGGATTCTGCCACCTTAGGTGTATGTGGCTGGTGCCTTAGCCACTTGAGCCACAGGCGCCAAGCCAGCCAAGCTGAATTTGAACCTGCCACCTTAGGTGTATGTGGCTGGTGCCTTAGTCAATTGAACTGCAGGCACCGAGCCAGGAGCCCAGTTCTTGTGGGTTCTTGCTGGCCCCCCCAGGTGGGGCACTTAGGACCTGTGCTCCTAACCACCAACCCACACTGTCCTGCTGGTGCTGAGCCCTGAGAGAAACTTGCCCTGTGTGTCCCCATCAAAGAATAGCGTACAGTGTTGTTTCCAGGTCAGTAAGGCAGGAGGATAGGCAGCCTGGAGCAATGTTCAAGGCAGATGTTACCAACATCTGCTGATGCCATGAGAACACCACAGCCACGATCTGCGTCTGTTTAGTTTTCTGTAGGCTTTCTTATACTCTTATTATTTTTTTTTTTTGGCTGGGGTTGGATTTGAACCAGCCACCTCCGACATATGGGGCCGGTGCCCTACTCCTTTGAGCCACAGGCACCACCCTAGGCTGACTTTCTCTTGAGCCTCTGCAAACACACAGTTGCAGGTGACCTTCCCCCAGGTCACCAGATCCCACCAGAAGAATCTTCCCTGACAACTAGACATCCCCCATCTGGGAAACCTTCCCTGCCCCTGTGCCACTCAAGAGGAAAGGCACACTTGGGATGTGGTTGCTTAGAGCTGGCCAGGATCTCACCCTGCTCTCTCCCCTTACGTTTCACCCTGGCTCCAGGGTCTTGACATGCCCTGCTTGTGCCAGGAAGCACTCCTGGATGCTCTGGTGTACCCTGGTCTCTTGAGTTTGCAGAGCTGGTATCAACTGGGGACTCAGTCATTCGTGGGGAAGCAGGGGAAGCAGCATGGATCTATTCCTGACGAGGGTCCATTCTGGGCCTAGTGTCCCCGTGTAAGAGGGTTCGTGGAACAGCTATTTGAAGTGTACTCATTTTCTCTCTCCTCCTCTTACAGTGCTGGCATTGTGTAAGTCCAAACACTGGGGAAGGAAACATAGCAACATCAGGCCAAATTCCCTTACACTCAGAGCAAGTGAACGATCGTTTCTTGATGAAGGACAGCTGGATGTAGAAAAATGCAGGGCCCTGATAGTGACTCTGTCTCTTAAAAAAAAAATGCAGGGCCCTGCTGAGTAGGGGCACAACCAGACCTGTCCCTGGTCCACACCCAGCTCACAGTGCCTGCAGGGGGTGGGTGCTCACATGACTATCATACTCAGAATTCTCTCCTCTCTGACCCAGAGGATGAGACTGAGGTGTGGAAGGAAAAGGGACCTGTTTAGAACCAGCATCGACCTCACTTGGGAGTGAATCCCCCTGTCTGTGAGTTCCCCACTCAGGAGTGAAGCACACTGGAGTGTGTTGGGACAGAGGGGAGAAGGCATAGCAAACTCGTGCTATTGCCAGAGGACAGTTTTCCATGAAGTTATTTATTTATTTATTTTATTATTCTTTTGCTTTTTATTTATTTATATATTTTTTGGAGAGACAGTCTCACTTTGTTACCCCCAGTAGAGTGCTGTAGTGTCACAGCTCACAGCAACCTCTCAGCTCTTGGTGATTCTTTTTTTTTTTTTTTTTTTGAGACAGAGCCTCTATCCCCCTGGGCAGAGTGCTATGGCATCACAGCTCACAGCAACCTCCAACTCCTGGGCTCAAGCAATTTTCCTGCCTCTGCCTCCCAAGTAGCTGGGACCACAGGTGCCCGCCACAACGCCCGGCCATTTTTTGGTTGCAGCCATCATTGTTGTTTGGTGGGCTGGGCTGGGGATTCGAACCCGCCACCTTAGGTGTATGTGGCCGGCGCCTTAGCTGCTTGAGCCACAGGCGACGAGCCTGGTGATTCTCTTAACTAAGCCTCTCAAGTAGCCAGGACTACAGGTGGCCCCCACAACACCCAGCTATTTTTTGTTACAGTTTGGCTGGGACCAGGTATACCAACACCCTCCTTATATGGGTGGGCACCCTACCCACTGAGCCACAGGCACCGCCTGCAGTTGAAAGCTTTAAAAAATGAGGTTCTCCAGTGGTGCCTGTGGCTCAAAGGAGTAGGGCACCAGCCCCATATGCCAGAGGTAACAGGTTCAAATCCAGCCCTGGCCAAAAAAAAAAAAGTGAAGGTTCTCAGCTAAGGATATTTCTTCATTCCCACCCCTCCCTGCTCTGAGAGCTGTTTCATTTCACATAGGCTCACTTCTAAACATTAATTTCTAATTTCTCTTTTATCTGTTTCTACAAGTATTCAGAACACATTTTACTTTCCCTCACGAATGCCCATGTGTCCAAATTGGATGTGGAGACTTCTTTTTTTAAGACAGAGCCTCAAGCTGTCCCCCTGGGTAGAGTGCCGCGGCATCACAGCTCACAGCAACCTCCAACTCCTGGGCTCAAGCGAGTCTCCTGCCTCCGCCTCCCAAGTAGCTGGGACCACAGGCACCTGCCACAGCGCCGGCCATTTTTTGGTTGCAGCCATCATTGTTGTTTGGCAGGCCCGGGCCAGATTCAAACCCGCCACCCTAGGTGTATGTGGCTGGCGCCTTAGCCACTTGAGCCACAGGCGCCAAGCCAGAAGTGGAGACTTCTGAAGAACATTCTGGAACACGTTACCATCCTGAAAATCTAAATTGAGGAAACTTTCCAACATTATCATATAGGGTCCAAGAGGAGTCTGTTTAATACCAAGGTGATCAATATTATACTTCGGGGTCTCAAAAACATCTTGGCTAAGAACTTTGTGCCTCAGGGCACTGTGGCCCTGGGAATAGTCCAGGTCAGAGTGGGGACACACAGCCACCCTGTTCTCTCCCTAGGAGTAAGGCCACATTCTTTTCTCTGTTTAGCACATCGGAGTCCTGAAGCCATGCCAGCAGCCAAGTAGCCAGGAAGGTGTCTAGTCAGTGCTTAGAGGTGGCACTCTCACAGTGTCTTTACCAAAAAAGAATGGTTTACACAGCAGATAGATGTGGTGAGGGGCCAGTAATGGCCACAATTCAAGGTCTGGCTGCAGCTTGCTGGGTCCAGGAGAACTCACTGAAGCTGACGACAGCCCAGGGCAGCTCTCAGCGCAGGTTTGTGAGGACCAGCTTTCCCGTTGGACTTTAGAGGCATATGGAGGTCGTGCTTCCCTGGAAAGGTGCCCGCCTTGCCTCCCCTCCCTTTCCCTGGTGAAATTTGAATTCTGGAGTAATGCTGTATCCTGTTGTAGGATTTCCTACAGAATTGTTCCAGTGAGAGCCTTCTCTTTCTCCCTTGAGAGTCCCAGAAAAACTCTGAAGAACAGTTGAAGGGAGGCTGAGTAATCTCTCTCTCTTCTAGAGATGCTTGCCTCACCTGGATCTAGAAAGGAATAGATCTCCTGACTCTCGACCTGATTAAAGACCCTCCGGGAGTCCTGATCCTGATGCACCAGCTCCCTCTGTGATCTCACTAAGCCCCTCAATCCTCTGCTCTGCATGTGCAAACCAAATGCTCCCGCTGTCCCTTCTGCTCCACCTCCCTGGGTTCTCATGTAAAAAACAGCAGATCTGAGTGGGAGGCTGTTTTTGAATTGAGAGTTACAAGGACTCTTCTTCTTGGTGGTGGCTACAGGTTTCTTCAGAAATGTCATTTTTCACAGAATGTGAATAAGAAGTGGACTAGTGTTACCAGCATGTCCCAGTTTGTCCAAGTTTTCTGGCTATAGCACCGATTCTGTATCCTGAGAACCCATTAGTCCCTGGAAAACACAGACAGCTGGTCACCTGTCTATACTCCTCTGTGGCAGGAGAGTGAGCCAATCCTGGCTGGTCATGTAGCCTCTGTGCCTTTTTTTGTTTTGTTTTGTTTTTTTAATGTAGGCTTTTTTTTTTTTTTTGCAGCTATTTTTGGCTCAGGCCGGGTTTGAGCCCACCACCTTTGGTATGTGGGGCTGGCACCCTATTCCTTGAGCCATAGGCACCACCCCTTTTTTCTTGGTGATAGTCTCACTGTGTTGCTCTTGGTAGGGTGCCGTGGCATCACACCTCACAGCAACCTCCAACTCTTGGGCTTACGTGATTCTCTTGTCTCAGCCTCCCAAGTAGCTGGGACTACAGGCGCCCGTCACAACACCTGGCCATGTCTGTGCCTTTCATATCTGACACGTCTACCCAAACAGGAGTTCTGGGAGGTCTTTGCTAGGGGTAAAAAGAAAGTGGAAAACCCCATCTGGCATTAACAGAGCTCCAGGATGGTGAAGAGCCTGCCTCAGCCGCAAGCTTACCTGGGACTTCTTTTTTTTTTTTTTTTTTTTGAGACAGAGCCTCAAGCTATCCCCCTGGGTAGAGTGCCATGGCCTCACAGCTCATAGCAACCTCCAACTCCTGGGCTCAAGTGAGTCTCCTGCCTCCGCCTCCCAAGTAGCTGGGACCACAGGCGCCCGCCACAGCGCCGGCCATTTTTTGGTTGCAGCCATTGTTGTTTGGTGGCCTGGGCTGGGGATTTAAACCCACCACCTTAAGTGTATGTGGCTGGTGCCTTAGCCGATTGAGCCACAGGCGCCGAGGCCCTGGGACTTCTTAGTATGGGCACACAAACCCTCAGCTAGGCCTCCTTGGGGCTCTCCCCTGCAGGGCCATGTGGCAGGAAGTCCCATAGCAGTGTCCTCCCTTTCCTTGGGTACAATGCTCTCTCGTGGGCACTCACAGGCAGTCTGCCTAGTTTTGTGTGTGCTCATGTACTCCTCCCACCAGCACTTTCCTCTGTCACTGTTTCAGGCTGAGCCCACCCATTCAGAAATCATACCCAGAGCTTAAGCAAAACACCCACAGAATCTGGTCTATGCAGATAGGTGTACTATGATAGATGTGGAGAAGAAGGCCAGGACAGCACAGGCAGGCAGAGGGTTTCTGGAGACACCAAAGTGGGCAGGCACACAAGGTGTCAAAAACTGGCATGAGGGTCCTCTCCTGGTCAGGGGGTGGTGGTGTCTGGGTACACTGCACACTCATGTCTCCCAGTTTCCTCACCTCAGCTTACACCTGGGCTCCACAGGCCTTGATATCAATTTGAGAACATCAAGAGGCATGCCCCACCCTCCCCCTGCTAGGCAGAGGCCTCCTGGGTGACCAAACCTGTGTGGGTCCCAGGAGCCAGGTCCTCTGGCACAGCTCCCCTGGAGGATGGGCAGGCCCAGGCATGCAGTGAGAGGGAACAAGTGTGGGGGGTCTTACACAATCCCAACCGGGCTCACAAGGCGGGAGAGTTGAAAGGACCTGATGCCTGGGTGAGGAACTCACAGCTCAAGAGGGTTTCTGGAGGGCAGGAAGATGAGATTTTTTAGAACATGCTCCACTTTGTATGCCTCAGTCTCTGTCATTCCTTTGAGGCCAAAGGGGCTGCCAAGCATGTCAGCGGCTAGGTTTCCAGAAACTCAGCAAGGCCAGTTCTCTCATTTTCCAGTGAATATGGGAAGAATTTGCTGAAGACATTGTTCCTTTGTCCAGAGTCCTACAAACATGGTAAACCCAACTAAAACGGGGTCCTTTTTACCCTCAACAAAAGAAAAAAATGGAGTCCTGAGAACACGTATGGTTTTTCTGGATGTATCAGACACTATTTTAAGCACTTTCTGAATATAAAGTCATTCAGTTCTTACAATAACCTTGCAAGATAGGGACTATTACTGTCCTTCCATATTGTAGGGGTGAGGAAGTAACTCATCCAATTTGCACAGCTAGTGGGTGGCAGGGCTAGGATTTGAACCTACATAGCTTGAAGCAGCACATATACATTCTGTTAGGTCTTTTAGGCACCAAGCAGAATGGTAAGACCACCAGGGAGAGGTATGGAAATGGCTGAAGAGCAGGCTTAGCTTGCAAACTTAAGTGCCCACAGGCCAGGCAGATGAAATAAATGTGTGACTTGGGTGGGTAGGGAAGCCCAACTGGAGAGTGTGTAGGCAACCCAGAGGTGTCCCTAGGAAAATTACCTACAGACAAAACTTGCCTGGAGACTATCTGATGTCCTTGGCTGAAAACAGTTCTAATCTAAGTCCAGTGCAACTTGGGCTGTGAACAGATCAGGGTCAGGAAATGTGCCTCCTGGTGCACAGCAGCTGGTCTTGGGGGACTGAAGATCAAGCCACCAAAGTGCCTGACCTCCTGAATAGGAGGGAAGGTACAAGATGCACCAGTGATTGGAAGTGAGAGAGGACAGGAAGAATAGACCATTCTGAAACAGTAAACGAGGGAGGGGGTTACCGGTTGCTGGAGGATCAAGGCTCTTTGGAGCCTAATTGGAGCTGGGACAGGGCAGGAGCACTGGGTCCAGGGTCCTGCTCCAGGGCTCATCCAACAATGCAGATTCTTCTGTTCTAGGATTTAGCCTGGGCTCCTTCACTCTCACCTGGTAGCTCCAAAGTCATTTGCTATGATCCCTTGGTCTGCTTTTTAGATTTGTTAAAAGGAGGGTGATAATACATTAGAGATTGAACATGTAAATATGTTTTCACTTTTTTTTCTTACCTTCATAAACATTAATTTTATATTGTTCAACCCCATAATTGTCTTCCCTACCTTCTAAGAATAAATGAAAAGCTTGAAGCATAAGGTAAAGTTGCAGTCCTATGCTCACATCAGGAAAGCATCCAGAGTACCTGGAGCTTTTTTGGGGGGCCAGGGCTGGGTTTGAACCTGCCACCTCAGGCATATGAGGCCAGTGCCCTACCCTTTAGAGCCACAGGTACTGCTCTGCCTGGGGATGTTTTAACAGTGGTTGTGGAACCAGGTGGGCATGAGCCTTCCTCACCAACTTATACCAAAGCCAGCCACAAGGGGACAAGGTCAGGCAAAGCAGTTCTTAGAGGGAAATTCACATTCACCCAGCTTTTCCAGGTGGAAAAGCTTCACCCCTCCCTCACAAAGCTCAGAATCCAGAACAATCAAGTCCAGTTTTCAGCTGTGGATACAGAGGCAAGTGCCCAGGGCCACCATCCAGACTAGGAGAAAGACTGGATCATTTAAATGAGGCGCAGGCCAAGCCCTTATTGCATCCGGGTTTTGTGGACAGAATAATTCGCTCCAGGGTAACTAGAATTTAATTGATGAGGCTCGGGCAAGAGGCGCTCTCCCTCTTGGTTACGTGAGGCATAATTCCTCCAGCTCTGGGAATGTGACACAAAGGCGGGGTCTCGCCGGCTGCGGCCAAGGCGCCCTTCCTCCTTCTCTGTGAAGGGCGACCCCAGGTCTGCGGCGGAGTATAGGTAGCTAGTAGTGGGAAGGAGGGGTCCGAACAAAGAGTTAGAACCTTCAGTTTTGGGGACATTGTGAAAGTCCCCAGGATGGTCGCGTGCTCACCCAGAAAAGAATCTCACTTCTAGCCTTTTGGGGTTGTTTTCGGGCTGGGCGGAGACTCAGCGGGAGTCCCCTCTACCACCATACCGGGGCAGGAGGGAGAACGATAGGCAGCGGGAGATGGTGCGGTGCCCCCGCTTGGCCAGCACCTGCCCCACGTTATCTTCTGGCCAAAGAACTGGAAGCCTGGGCTTCTTCGCCAAAGGAAAACTCGCTCTGGAAAGCCCGACAGGCCAGCGGTCAGGCTAGCACTGGCACGTGTGAATGAGGATGTGGGCTTGATTCGTGCGAGAGAGGGTGAAGGAGGGGCGCAAAATCCGCTGGCGCTCCGGCACTCGCGCCTCTTCCCCCTGGGTGAGTGTGTGTTAAGCTCGGCAAAGAGCTAGATCGCTCTTGACCTAAGGAAAGAGAGAAGGGCGACTAAGTCTTTCTTCTCGCCCCGACTTCAAGCTCTGGTGGACTTGGCATCTGTCCACTCTCCACAATCCCAGACTCCGGGTTTTCCCCATTCCCAGATCCGTATCCCCCACGAGACAGACGTCAGGACCTGCCAATGGCAAGGCGCAAAGCGTCAACTTTGTGTTCGCCCGCCACTCTGGGCCAGTGTGCACTCGTTTCTCCAGAGTCCCGCCTTCCGTGTCGGGCGCCCCCTATTGGCAGCATAGAGACGAACTCTATCTGTCGCCATCTTGTGTGTGGCCCAGGTATTTTTTTTGAAGTATCTTTCTACCTATTTCGGTCTCTCCTCCCACACGGCGGATTTCTTAGTTCGACAGCCAAGTATAGTGGCAACAAGGAGGGTGTAGCCTATAGTTTTAGCATAATCTGTGTGGGTTGGACCGCCACGTCACGCCACGCTTGCCGCGCCCAGCGCCATCTTGAGTGTGGAATCTTGTTGGTTCTCTTCTTCGGGATCCACATGATTCCCTAAACGGCTGCCTAAATTTCAAGGAGTCCCGAAGGACTAGTCCAATTGGCCTGAGGGACGATTCTTTACCCTGTATAACTCCGTAATGTTCAGGTGCCCATCTTAGTCCAGAAAAGGCGTGAGAATTAGATTCGAGGGCCAAGCTCGATCCTGGAAGGAAGCTGCCCCGAGGCTGTGGTGACGGCAGTTACCACGGGGGACAGAAGCTGACCAGGGACTTAGAGAGCTGGCGTCCTCTTAGCAGCGCGGGACCCGCAGGCTATCCTGTTCGAGGGCACAAGCCTGCATCCCCAAGGGTGTGTGCTTGGCACACTGCCCGCTCGCCTGCTGGCTCGGCCAGTGGACGGCAGAACCGGTGGTGTGCGACAGGGGTCAGCTGGCCCGAGACGAGGGGCGCCGGGATTAGGGGGGCCGTGAGAGGTGGACGGGGCGGTCCAAGTGCGCGGGTCTTGGTCTCACTATCTCATCACTCATTGTGGGGCTACTGCCCACTGGCACTGGGACAATTCCCGGTGGAAGATGCCCAAGCACCAGGGGTGGGAACCTCCGCGGGCTCTGCGCTGGGCACTACCCGGGGCGAGCGCGACCTAGCACCCCGCCTTACCCTCCCCCTCGCGGAGGGCCGTCGTGCGCGCCTGACGCCTCTTCTTCCCTCCTCCACTTTCCGATTAGCCACTGGGAGGGGGGAGGAAGGAGGTGCTGGGCGGGCAGCTTTGCCGCGCTCTGGCTTTCTGCGTCAGCAGCCCCAGCAAAACAGCGGCGGGAGCGCGCGACTCCAGCGTGCCCGCGCACCCCTCCCCCGCAGCCTCCGCAGCCTCCGCGCCCGGGCCACCAGACAAACTGAGGCCTTGAATGACAGAACTGCCGGCGACTGCGCAGCGCGGGACTTGCCAAAGCACTGCCGCTTTAAGCACGCTTGTCCATTGTTCGCAATCGAGCCAATGAGCGAGCGCCCGCTCCCCGCGTTCGCCCAATAGCGTTCCGACAAGGGAGGACAAGCACCGCCCACTAATCTATATTAAAGGTTCTGGCGCCGCGTGAGTCCCCCACTGGCGGCTCTGAAAAGCCATCTTTGCATTGTTCCTGGGTCCGGTTTCTTCTCGTCGCAACCACCTCCGCCGCGCTCCTCCGCCGCTGCGGACTCCGGCAGCTTTATCGCCAGAGTCCCCGAACTCTCGCTTTCTCTTCATCCCCCGCATCGGATCACCGACGTGCCCCACCATGTCAGACGCAGCGGTGGACACCAGCTCCGAGATCACTACCAAGGTGAGGCTGGACGCCGCCCGCCCCCTCGGGGTTCGCGCGCCGCCACCGAGGCGGTGTTTGGCGCGCAACCCTGGTGTGCCCTAAACGCGCTCTTGCTCCATTCCTCGGGGAGCCCGCCCGCCGGCAGCGCGGTGCCCCGGCAGCCCACTCTTTGTCTGTGCGGAGGAGGGGGCGGGAAGCGCCGCGGGCAGACAGACGTGAAGCGGGTCGGGGAGTGGGTCGGGCGCCCTCGGGGTTAGGGGTGGGCGCGGAGGCTGGTCAGTAGCCCTGAAAGTTGTTTGTGACTGGTTTGTATGGCAGCAGGAGGAGAGGGGCCGGTCTGGGAGGTCTTTGGCTGGTCGGGCGCACAGCAATAACTTTGAAACTCGAGCGCGTTGAGAATCGGAAGTGTTGGGGGCGCGTGTGCGGGCGCGGGCCGGCTCCGGGAAGTGGCGGCTTGCGCCTGCGGGCCGCCCCGCTCTTTGTTCGGTGCCGGTCTGCGGGTTTCGCGCCCCGCAGCGGGCCCAAGATCGTTTATCTGGACTAAGCTCTGATAAGGCGAATGGAATGGCCGGCTGGCTAGTCGCGAAGACGATTGTGTCCGCGGAGGTGTGACGGTTCTCTCCGTCCTGAGTGCCCTCCGGGAAGAGTACGCTGGCAGCGATCACCCAGCTCAAATATTCACCGGCGCTGCCGGGCTTGGCTGCGACGGCGGCGAGCCCACGCGCCGGAGGAGTAGGAGAGAAAGTGAAGCCGCGGCGCGCCGGGGCGACGATGGGAGCTCCCCGCGGGCGCCCTGTGCGCGACAGCTTATGGGGCGGCGCGGGCCAACACTGCGGCTGTCCGGTGGCGGGGCCGAGTTGGGGGTGTGCTCGGGGCCCTGTACAGAGTTAACTGCCCTCGGTTCTGAGGTCCTACGCCGCTCCGCTCCTGTTCTCTGCACGGCGTCGGTCCCGCTGCTCTCGCTGGGTAGCGTCTCCGTTCTCGGCGGGAGCGCGGACCTCACAGACGAACTGGTTTTTTTGCCCTTTTTTTCTGGCCGTGTTCCTCCTTCTTTAGGTCTCCGTGGGGATCAGCGCGTGTCACCTTGGCGTCTCCTTTACCCTTGTGCCCCTGGCGTCACCTCCGGCTCTCAGGGGTTACTCCCCTGGAGGACAGAGCTCGAGACCCGAGTCTTTCTGTAAGGGGCTCTCGGCGGCCCTCTAGACGCAGCCCGCGAACCAGTTTGGTTTCGTATTTGCGTCCGCGTTCCTTTTCTTTCAGGGTGATTTCCCACGGGGGCGACTAATAATAGGTCCGAGGAGCACGTCCCCGACGGTTTTATGCCGCGGAACTGAAACAGCCTCTCGGACTGTGAGGGGACGCCTCCTCCGGGACTTTGCCCGCCAAATGCAGAGACGCAGGCCTACGCGTCTCGCCTGCCAGGGTGGCGGCAGGGGGCGTCGAGAGGCCGGCGGACTGCGCAATTCCCACGCTTAGTAAAGTGAATGCTGCCCAAGGGCCCGGAGTCCCCAGGGCCAGGGGGCTCACCCGGCTCCCTGGGCCACGTGCTCTTTGCGCGCGGTGCGTTCCGAGGCCCGCGCGCAAAGCCCGCCGGGCGGGGGCTGCGCGCCTGCGCATCGCGGTTTCCCCGCCCCCACCCGCTCCCGGGTGCCGCGGCCGCCAGGGGGCAGGAACGGGCAGCGCAGGGTCCCGCGGTCCAGGTCGGCCGGCGGGAACCAGCCGACAGGTGGCCCAGGGCCATGCCCTAGGCACTGGCAGAGTCGCTCCCTGGTCGCTGGGCGCCAGTTTGTGTTGGCAGGCGACTCTTCCAGGCCGGATCTGCCCTGCAGTCTAAGGCACATTGAGTAGTTTCGTGGGTCGGCAGATGTTAGGAGGCACTTGGCCCCTTCTGGGACAGCAGGATATGGGGGATCCGTGCGGTTTGGGTTACTTGGGTGACCTGCCCTTGCCAAGAAGAGTCTGGTCTCGGGCGCCTGGAGCTGAGCTACACTGTGAGGGCTCTGGTCGGCAAGCCGGCCTCCCATTCCCTTCCTAGGCTAGTCCATGGTAGTTCTCCCACCTCCCACTGTGACAAGCACCTTCTTACCTTAACTTCAGACCATATCTATCTTCCAAGGAGGCTTGTAGGGGCGGAGCTCTCTGGTTGGAAACGGTCTGTGATAGGCGTGTGTGAATGTTTCGAATGTTCTGTGGCTCGTTCGCCCGGCCTGACAGGTTTGGGGCCATGATGCCACCTGGTGCTTTCCTAACTAAGAAGAATGGGGGTAGCAGGACCCCCCCAGTGGGAAATGGGAGGGAGTCTAGTCTGACCACGCAAATTACCATACCTCTGCAGTGCCCTTCTACTCCTGCCACACGTGACATGTGACTCTTAGCTTTGGACGTGCACATCAACTCAGCCGCTCTAGTTCTTTGCCTGCCTTGGATTGCTCAGAAGACTTACTGTTCCCTCTTCCCTTTTGAAGGACTTAAAGGAGAAGAAGGAAGTTGTGGACGAGGCAGAGAATGGAAGAGACGCCCCTGCTAATGGGAACGCTGTGAGTGGCTGCCTTGCTCATGATCCCCGGCAGCTTCCATCCCAGGAAGTCTGTCCTGGTCTAATTTTTGGTTTAGTGCAGGGTGGGAAAGGAGGCCAAGCTGCTGGGCAGTTCCTGTGTCATTGGATCTCAGGGGACAGAAGTCTGTCTCAGATGCTCTAAAAGCATTAGGCATCTTCTGGAGGGAAGAGTAAGGGGGGCCAGGGGCTTTGCTGTGTCCTCCAGCCCTGGGCCAGCTGATTAACAGCTGATGTGTGTTTTGTCGAGGAGAATGAGGAAAATGGGGAGCAAGAGGCTGACAATGAGGTAGATGAAGAAGAGGAAGAAGGTGGGGAGGAAGAGGAGGAGGAGGAAGAAGGTGATGGTGAGTGGCCTCCCCTACAGAGGGGGAGGAATGGGGGCTCCTTGGGGAGGGACCAGGATACCTGGGGGCTAATGGACTTGTACCTGTGGGGTCTGGGCCTTCCTTGTTTTGGGCTAGTGACATGGAACTGTGCCACACACCCATTTGCACACGTGCACGTACTTGATGTCTCCTTGGACAGTGTCATCTGCATCTTTTGAAAGTCACTGACTACTAATCTGCTGGACTGGCCTCTCAGGATGTAGCTGCTTGGGCCCCCTGACCTTGTGTCAAGTGCATGGGAGGTGTGGGTACCGGGTACCGGGTACCTGTCAGGTAGCAGCAGCAGGTCCAGAGACATTTCCACTCTTCCACATTTGTAACTGGGAGATTCCCCAAGGAGACACACACAGTAAGAGGGCAGTGTAGTGTCAACTGGTCTTTGATTCTTTCCAGGTGAAGAAGAGGATGGAGATGAAGATGAGGAAGCTGAGGCCACCACGGGCAAACGGGCAGCTGAAGATGATGAGGTAGGGTCGGCTTAAGGGAGAGGAGGGAGTCTGTTATCTGAGGTCTCCTACCTCTAACAAGAGTTACATGAGGTCCTAAAGCTGGAGGGAAGGATTCTAGTTGGGGACTTTTTGTGTTGTCATGAGCAGGTCCTTCCTCTTAAACCATGGGTGGGAAGGCTTGGGGTCTCAGCAGGGTTTGGAGCTACCAGTCAGTGCCTGTTGCTCTGCTAGCAGGCACTGAGGCATTGGCTGGATGGGACCTGTGAGGTTGGACGGGTGCCCTGACTGCCCTTTTTCTGCCCAGGATGATGATGTTGATACCAAGAAGCAGAAGACTGAGGAGGATGACTAGACAGCAAAAAAGGAAAAGTTAAACTTAAAAAAAAAAAAAAAAAGGCCACCGTGACCTATTCACCCTCCACTTCCCGTCTCAGAATCTAAACGTGGTCACCTTCGAGTAGAGAGGCCTGCCCGCCCGCCCACCGCAGGCAGTGCCACCCGCACATGACATGCGCTCTTCACTACCCAACCAAAACCACGAGAATCTGTAACAGGGGAGGAAAAAAGAACCAAAACTACTAAGGCCCTGCTTTTTTTCTTAAAAGCACTTTATAAAGGAAATTTGTTTGTATTTTTTATTTACATTTTATATTTTTGTACATATTGTTAGGGGTCAGCCATTTTTAATGATCTCATATGACCAAATCAGCCTTTAAAGGGGTCTCTGTCCTACTTCTGACTCTGAATTTACTTGTGGTGGGACCATGTTCATTATAATCTCAAAGGAGAAAAAAAAAATTGTAAAAAAAAGCAAAAACAAGAACAAAAACAATCTTATTCCGAGCGTTCCAGTAACTTTTT
>CAUYQV010158625.1:0-13050 GCA_963574575.1 Galagoides demidoff | reverse complement strand
GCTGGGACCACAGGCGCCCGCCACAACGCCCGGCCATTTTTTGGTTGCAGCCATCATTGTTGTTTGGTGGGCCCGGGCTGGGGATTCAAACCCGCCACCTTAGGTGTATGTGGCTGGCGCCTTAGCCAATTGAGCCACAGGTGCCGAACCTAGAGGGGTAATTATTAAACATGTCTAGCATGCTACTCTTTCTATGCTCACATATGTGCATTTCTAATATAATAAACACCTTTATTCTGCTTCTATAGGCATCTTAAAGTCATATCCATCTTCCTCCTGGTTTTTTCATTTAGTCAGTAACCCGGGAGTGTTGACTTGGGGACTGATAACTCAGCATGAAGTGTCCAGACTTTATTCTTTCCTTAAGTCTTTCACAGGACAATTTTAAATTTGTTTTTAGTTGCTAAGATTTAAGGACCTTTTGAATAGTAATCATACAAATTTTATGATTCTATTTTATATCTTTACTTGTTAAGTATCAATATCTCCAAATGTCTATCTGGTTGAGAATTCCTAAATTAGTCTATTTTTCCTTCCTTTTATCTCCCCATGGTGTCTTCTGACTAACAGCCTAGCTTCCACAGCAACCTGTGGGGATGATAAGATCTTCAGATGCTGGTAAAACAATATTTGTATTCACGGCTAAAGGAGAATAGTTTAAAGCCTATTCTTTAGAAGAAACAAAAACAAAACTTCCAAGCAATAATAATATTTGCCTTGAAGAGGTATCCAGAATAACTTAAAGTTTATTTCCCACTAGCCGATTTAGAGGAGAGGGACCAGGTTTGAGAAGTGATTTCTAACCATGTCATATGAGAGAGAACTGAATGAGTGAAATACCACATGGAATAGTAGCTAATCCAGGGTCCTCCCAACCACAACAAGCTGGGCATGAAAAACTTGTCCAAAAGTAGTGGAACCTGTTCTGGGAAACGGGGACAAGAGCTTAGAACTTTTATCTACATTTTCTAAATGAACAGAGATTTTTACATTATTTAATTCTTGCTCAATATTTGCCAAAAAAGAACCACCTTACAAAATAAAACCATCTTCTTTAGAAACATAATGTTAAAATTGAAAGTCTGTGGATTTGGTATGAAATGTACTACCCAATGTTAATACAAGTTAACGAATGCACATCTTCATATGTTGCTGGTGAGGGACGAAACTGGGAGGTATTTTGGAAATATACTCCAAAATCCTAAACATCGGTGGATATTGATGGATATCTAAAATTCTATGGATTTTATTCTGTGAGAAGTAGTATTGACATGCAAGAAGATTTAGATATAGAAGTGATGGTGAAAGCATTTCAGGACATCAAAGACTTGGAATAATATGGGTGTCTAAAAATAGGTAACCATTCAAATAATGATATAACTATTAATTGGCATGATGCTACTTATTAACTATTTGAGCTTGAGCAACATTAATCCCAATGAATCTGTCTTAAATATGTAAAAAGAGTAAAATACAAATAGTTAATATTTATCTAGGGATGATTTCATGCAACCACTGCTCTAAGTATTTTATATATATTAAGCTATGTGTATGGTTCTCACCTGTAATCAAAGCCCTTTGGTAGGCCAGTGAAGGAGCATCACTTAAGGCCAAAAGTTCAAGACCAGCCTTCCATACATGGTGAAACTATCTTAAAAAAAATTAAAAAAACTAGCAGGGCATGGTGTAGTGTACCTATAGACCAGCTACTTGGGAAGCTGAGGCAAGAGGATTGCTTGGGCCCAGGAGTTTGAGGTTACAATGAGCTATGATGATGCCACTGCACTCCAGCCTGGGTGACAGAACAAGACCCTCTCTCAAAAATAAAATAAAATAAAATAAAATTTAAAAAAAGAAGTATTTTTCACATATTAATTTATTTCCTGTTCATAAAAACTCCCTGAGGTAGGTATTTCTTCTCTGAAACTCCTAGAGGATGAGAAACTTGCCTCTGATTACAAAGCTGGTAATTGGCATGCCTACCCTTCTAACTCCGACCATCCAGCTCTGTCTTCTTATGCTGTGTTAAGAAGCACACAGTTTTACCTCACAGAACTGAGAGGAGCACATGAATACAGACTGTCAGACATTAGGGAAGAGCTCAATAGTACTTCCCATTAAAAATAAAGAAAGTCAGTAGGAACTTGTTAAAAACTTGGTTGAGTCTAGAAAGATCAGAGGCAAGACAACTGCAAGAGAGGATTTGAATGAATTGGAAAGTCCTTTTAGGAACGATGTACTCGAGAAATGTGTACGCCCCTTGTACAGCACTGACAGATTTGGAATTGCCTTAGACTTACTGGAAAGTCTTGCTACAGCGCTTGTACTGTGGAGCTTTTGAAGCATGGAGATCAGGAATAAAATTTACCAGAGTACTCAGAAGGAGGGGACCATTGAAAGAAATACCACAAGCAGCTAATAAGTGATGCCTGGCTGAGGAGGAAAGGATTGCACTTGGAGGCATTGCACACAGAACTATTGGCTGTCACCTAGGAGAGGATGAAGAGCAGACAGGGACATAAATAGAAGCCGTCCCTAGGCAGGGATGGCAGGATACTCCTGATTCACTTGCGGCAATACAAGAAGCTCCAGAGCTGAATTAGAAAGTCTGATATTAGTGATTGACTTTCCTGAATCTCAGCACCACAACAGTGCTCAGGACAGGTTGGTGTTTAATGCCTGTGAAAAGAAAAGAAAAAAAAGGACAAATAATTATGCTGCAAAGCCATTCTTACTTGTGGTTTTACTAATCTATGAGTTTTGAGATATTGCAATTAATGCTTGGGTAACACTAAATTTATAATTTAAATTTCTTGAACCCATTAGAAACTTTTCAAATTATTCCCAGTTTGTGTTCCTTGGGTCTTGGATGGATTTTACTCAACTTCATTTTTATTTAAGTTAAGAAAGTTCTGATGTGTACTTAAAAAAGGGAATTTTATACATACATATGGATTTTTCTGTGAGGTAATTGAGGCCTAGCAAAACATCAGCTCGTGTTTTATAGCATTAGATACCGGTGCATTTTTCCTTCCTTCAAAGGGTGAATTCCATTGGTAATATTCATTCACTTCTTCCAATCATCTAGTTTTATTCCCACCCAAATGTGTTGTTATGTTTTGTATATGTTTTTTTGTTCTCCATTTTTAAAAAATTTAATTACATCATGAATGCGTGGTTGTTCATTAAAAAATTAAACATAACAGAAGTTTTTCAGGTGTTATACACGAGACACCCTCTTCACTGACAACCATGTACTTGGTCCTCAAGAGTAAGTCCTGACTCTCATACCCAAATTTGCCAGGCCAAAATCTATAGATTTATGTTTTAACCTTTATATTTTATAATATTTACTTAGTAACCTATTTTTATTAAAAATATGACACACACTTGTGGAGCAGTACAAAATGGTATCCTATTAATAGCAAACAATAGCTTGTACTTAAATAAAGGTGGTGATTTGAATGCCTGCCTTTATCTGCTGCCTTCTGACACTCCACCAAAAATGACAGATTGAGAAAAGCATCAGTGCAGAAGCGCAAAGAACAATAGAGGAAATAATAGCAACACACAGTTGGAAGCTGGAAAATAGACAAGTGGTGACTGAATTAGCCAATTCAAGAAAACTGAAATCTAATTGGGCATTGCTAGAAGCTCCCTATCAAGTTAATTTGCTTTGTAAAACCTCATAACAGAAACCAAAGGCATGGAGCATCTCTGCAAGTGATAGTGAGGATGAGGAGCTAAAAAGCAGTTCTAAAAGAAAGATTCTGTAAGTAGTGAACTTCCAATTTCCCTTTCATGGGTAATTGGCTCTCACCCATGCTGGCAGAAAATTGGGGGTTTACCCTCTGGAAAATTTCAAACAGAGATTCCCTTGGCCACGGGAATCTGAGCACAGAGGGTGAGAATAATACATATACTAAATACAGGAAATCTAGGAACCAAAATTACTTCTGTAGGAAGGGAAATGGAAGAGGCTTCTTCAAGGATACTTACCATCTCCAGAGAAAAATACCTAAAGATTATCCTATCATAAAACCACAGTCAAGAATTCCATTCATATTCACAGAGCTTCTGTAGAACATTTTGTTGTCAAATTATTCAACATGATTGGCTAGCCAAAGATCACACCATTAGACACCTGGAGAAAGTCTTCATCCTGAAAGACAGAAACTGATACGAACAACAACAGCAACAACTAAACTTGGAGAAATCAGAGATTATGCAGGCAGATAACTAGAATTAAGCGGAAAATAATTAGCACCCCCAGAAAGATAAAAGATTTTGTTTCCAGCAAGACAAGCAATATTGCAAACAGTGTCTTTCGAGGAACAAGAAAGAAATCCCATATGTTTACAATATGGTAGTAGCAAAAATGAAAATTAAAGAAAAGTTTTAGAAGTGAATAAAATCTCCCAGAAAATAAGATTCTAAAGAAGAGATCTAAAAGAGGAAAGGAAATATAAAGAAAAGGATGGATTCGATTGAACTTATATCCGGGGAAGAGAATTTCAAAACAGAAATGCAAATGAAAAAGCAGCAAAGAAATTATAAAGAAATAACTAAAAAATAAATCCATGAACTTGAAGAACATGAGTCTTCAGACTTAAAGAGTCTTTTGAATGACCAGAACAAAGAATATAGAAAAAGACTTTCCATGGCACATGACCTTGAAATTTCAAAAGAAACAAAAACAAAAAAGAAAAGAAAAGGAAGCTTGCAGAAATAAAAATAAAACAGTAAAGTAATAGGAGAAGGTGAAAAGAGGCATGAGAATTGAATTGAAATTCCCAAGAGCAAAGAATTCACTATTCTGTCAGAAAAGAACCCACACTCTGTAAAATAATTTAAAGATTTATTCTAAAGCCAAAAACAAGTGACCATGGCCTGGGGCCACATCCGAGAAACTGAGTAAGTGGTCTCACTCTGCTTGGGTTACAGTTAGATTTTATACATTTCAGGGAGACAGGAATTACACATAAAGTCGTAAATCAATCCTTGGAAGTTGTACATTAGTTTAGCCCCAAAGGGCAGGATATCTTGATGCAGGGAATTACAGATTACAGGTGAGTTAAAAGATTCTTTGATTTGTAATCGGGTAAAGATATAAAGTTTTGTTTAAAGATTTGGAACGTTTTGAGTAAGATAAGGATGTCTGGCTAGGTGTGAGACTAAAAATTTACTAGGTTTAGTTTGGCGCCTGTGGCTCAAGTGGCTAAGGCACCTGCCATATACACCTCAGGTGGCGGGTTCCAATCCAGTCCTGGCCCACCAAACAACAATGATGGCTGCAACCAAAAAATAGCTGGGCATTGTGGTGGGCACCTGTGGTCCCAGCTACTTGGGAAGCTGAGGCAGGATACTCACTTGAGCCCAGGAGTTGGAGGTTGCTGTGAGCTGTGATGTCATAGCACTCTACCCAGGGGGACAGCTTGAGGTTCTGTCTCAAAAAAAAAAAAATTACTAGGTTTACAAAAAATAGAAAAAATTAGCTGGGCTTTGTGGCATGCATTTGTAGTGCCAGCTACTTGGTAGGCTGAGGCCTGAGGATCGCTTAACTCTAGGAGTTTGAGGTTGCTATGACTAGGCTGACTCCACAGTGCTCTTGCCTGAGGCAATAGAGTGAGACTTTGTCTCAAACAAACAAACAAAAAATATATCTACGCACACACACACATACACACAGAAGGACAACTGTTAATCACAGACAAGCTGCTGGACCTATATCAAGACTCAAACAATCTTTTGAATAAATTGAGGACTTGCAGGTGTGGTTTAAGCTTTGTCTCATGTAGCCTTATGCTTATTGGTCAATTACAAAAGCTATCTCTCGGAAGAGAAGGGGACACGATGAAGCCTGTCTAACTCCTCTTCTCATAGCTAATAACTCAGCTTTATGCTATTTCTGGGATCTCCTTGCCCAAGAGGAGGTCCATTCAGTGGCTGAGGCGCTTAAGATTTTATTTTGGTTCACAATTTTATTAGTAAACTATGTCCAATTTAGAAATCAATATACAACCAAATAAGTAATCAAAACTTGAGGGTAGAATTTCTACTTCCAGAAATGGAAGAGTAGTGACATCAGAGCAGTCTTCCTACCAAGAACAAGGAGAAAGACTGGGTAAGAGACATTTTTAAGGTCTGTGTGAAGGCTTTAGAAAGCTACAGGACACTGAAGACTTGAAGGACTGTAATTCTGGAGTAAAGGGAAATCCAAAGAGGTGGCCCAACATTTGGCTCTGCTTCTTCCTTGACTCACTTGCAAATTTTAAAGCAGAAAGTCGGCTCAGCGCCTGTGGCTCAAGTGGCTAAGGCGCCAGCCACATACACCTAAAGTGAAGATAGCCAGGAGTTATGGCGGGTGCCTGTAGTCCCAGCTACTTGGGAGCCTGAGGCAGGAGACTCACTTGAACCCAGGAGTTGGAGGTTGCTGTGAGCTGTGATGCCATATCACTTACTACCCAGGGTGATAGCTTGAGGATCTGTCTCAAAAAAAAAAAAAAAAAAAGGCAGAAAGTCATAGCCAGGAGAATGAGAAGCTGAGCAAGCATTAAATAATGTCAAAAAAAAAAAAAAAGGGTTTTAACACTCCCCAACGAGTAGGAGTCAAGATAAACACACGAAGTTTTCAGTCGATATCCCTAAAAGGCTACTGCTTAAAAGTGGGACTAAATACATAAATAAAGAAGCAAATAAATAAATAAGCAAGACAAGACATCACAATGAATGAAGTCCATCTCTGAGTTCATTCAGTCCACTGTATTGAGGTAATCATTTCCTACCCTATTGCCTGCCAGTAGTGAAAGTATGCTCTCTGGAGAAGGTAGCATCATTCAGAACTTCCAAATGTCTTTTCAATTTTTTTCTTTTTATGCAGAACATTTAGAACTCTGAAAAAAAAATAAATAAAAATGGTAGGCATTTAAAAGATAAGAAATAACCGAAAAACCTAGAGGAAAAAAACCCAGAAAATGATAACCAGTCCACAGAACATTCCGATTTTGGTGGTATTGGTCACAGCTTTTAGTAACTATGGTTAATATGAACAAGAAATTAATGGAGAATTTGTAATTTCAGCAGAGAATATGAAACTATAATAATTGACTATAAATTAGGAAAGGGGAAAATAAATATATACAATCAAGTATACAATAGATGTGTTTAACAACCGACCAGACATGGTCTAAGAGAGAATTAACAATTTGGAAGAGGGCATAGGAGATGGTATCTTAGGCTGAAGATAGAGAAAAGCAAGTGATAGAACATATGATAAGAATATGAGATGTTCAGAATGTAGTTAAATAATCTAACATATATGTAATTGGAATTACAGAAGGAGAGGAGAAAGAGACAAAACTCTTACGTTGTAGTAATCAAAAAGATAATGATCTAGAGTTTCCCAAAATGGATAGAAAAAAGTATTCTCAATATTCACAAAGCTGTAGGAACTTCAAGAAAGATAAATATAAAAAAAAAATACAGGTACATCTTAGAAAACTTCTGGAAACCTAAAACGAAGGGATAATTTTTAAGATAGCCACACTAAAAAAGATTGCCTCCAGAGAACAATAATAAGATGACAATGTAAATCAAGCAATAGAAAGATGGAATTCAGGAGAAATGTGATCTAGCTCTTGAGATTGACGAAGGTTATCCTGAGGTTGTCACTGAAAGGAGGAACTCAGTCTATTCGCTTGCCTATGACCTATCAGTAGAAATTAACTTGCCCAGACTAGAGAAGAAGACAGTGGACATTCAACATGTTGAAAAGTTTCAAAGTAGTTGTCTTTTGTAGTTAACAGATGACAAGGGGCAATGCTTCAATCTTATCCATCTTTCTCATTTCAAAAGAAAATAACAGGATAACACTGGGAATACATTTATGAGGGAGGGTTTCCACCTGCAGAGGTCTTGGCAATAGCTAATTGATCACAGAGTCCCTAGAAATAAATAGCTAGACCTCTTAAAGTGCTGTTTGACAGATAAGCAAAATTATTTTAGTTCAAGTTTAGCAGAAACCAAAGATCCATTTCTCAAGGAAATGAGTCTCCTTGTTAAATGAGGGGCTATGTTTCAGTAACCTGCTGAGTGTCCCTGCCATATATCTTAGTTAGTATGGGTTGTTATAGCAGAATACCATTAAATGGATGGCTCACATAATTTCTTTTTCTCAGTTCTGTGAGCTAGAAGTCCAGGATCAGGTGTCTTCATGGAGAGGGCCCTCTTTCTGGTTATGTACTCAGATGGCCTTCCTTGGTGAGTGCCTATAGAGACAGAGTGTGCAGTAGTCTCTTTCTCTTCCTATAAAGACAAACAATCCATCGTGGGGTCTCTATCCTTATGACCTAATTACCTTGTAAAGGCACCATCTCCTAATATAATCCCATTGGTACTTAGGGTTTGTTATAGTTCACTTATTTGTCTCTTCCAAAGCTCAGGTTGAAGTTCAGTCCTCAACATTGGAGGTGGAGCCTAATAGAAGATATTTGGGTCATGGGGGCAGATTCCTTGTAAACTGATTGACACCCTCCCCCAGGAGCATGTGAATTGTTACTCTTTTATTTCCTGCAAGAGCTGGTGTAAAGAGGAGCCTGGCACCACCCTCTGTCTCTTGCTTCCTCTCTTGCTGTGTGATCTGAGCCCATCCTAGCTCCTGTTTACCAGATACACAGTCCTGAACATTCCAGCCAACAGAACTGTGAGCTAACTCAACCTCTTCTTTATAAATTAACCAGATATTCTTTTATGGCAACACTAAACCAACTAAGACTGGGTTTCAACTCATACATTTTGGAGGGGACACAAACATTTAATCCATAACATCAGAAATCCCAGATGTATACCGCAATTCTCCACCAAAGCCTTACCTACAGGATAGCACTGGAAAGCTAAGGGGCTTTGCCATCCAAACTGCTCGTGATGAACTGGGTATTATCTAGTACACTGAATCATAAAATTAGAAATACACAGATGCATTCCATTGCAAAATGGGAATGGTATATAGGCTGGAACAGGTCAGACAACGAATACGAGGGGATTCTGAGAATCACAGGGGTAGATGGAAATGGAGCCTTCCTACTTGCTGCTCCAGATCCTCATTCCAGCCTATGTCTTGGAATAACCTTCCCGCTGGGTTTGGCCAACAGGAGGCGCCAGCGAGAGTTCACAGGGTGGGGACAGACTACAGTTTGGTGGTTCCCTGGCTCTTTCCCTACTGGTCTACTGATTGGCACTGGCTTTTTTTCTCCTGGAGGCCACACTCCTGCCTGGATACCCTCTCCTGCTATAAACTACCAACGGAACAGCTTATCCCATTTTTTTACTCCCTTGCCTTTGACCGTTCAAACCTAGGAAGGTAAAGAAACTCTATTTTTCTCCCAAACCGTGTTCTTTATCTCTTCTAATTCCCCTTAAACCTGCTCATACCCTTGAAAATAGTTCCTGTATTAAAATTTTTTCAATTACCTCATTTGGCAGTGCCATCTGTTTCCTGTCAAGACCCTGCCTGATATAATTTCCAATTTAAAATGCAAACTTTATCATAGTATTTAATTATCATATATATGAGTCTATTTCTGGACTCTATTCTCTTCATTGACATGCTTAAGTGTTCTTGCACCAATAACGCATTGTTTTAATTAATCTAGCATTATGGTATAGTTTCATATACGATTGGGTAGCAGTTTTTAAATATTTTGGCCTCAGGACCCCCTTGAAAAGCTCTTGTCTGACAGACAAACAGATCAAAATTTTCAATATTAGAATTAAACTCGAGACACTTAAAAGCATTTGGTGAGTTACATAAAAATAAGAATAAATCCCTTATTTGTTTATATATTTTATGGAAAAAACTATATTTTCCCCAAATTTTAGTAAGTTCTTAATTATTTTAATTTTTTTCAGACCTCCTTAAGATTTGAAAGAAAAAAATTTCTTTCAATATAAAACATAACGAGTATTGACATTCAGTTGCACATGAACTTTATGGACACCCTGTACATTGTAATATTGCTTGCTTTAGCTATATGAAAAAAATTTTACCTAATACAGATATTTAGTAGGAAGAGGGAGGAGAATTTTAATAGTCTCTTCAAATAATTGTGGATTTTCTTTGGTCATTATTGAACTGTGACAGTTTTCTTGTGTATATATATATATAATATTATAATTACATATTATAATATTTAACATTTATGAGGTCTATGTGATTTTTTTTACATGTATAAAATATGTAATGATCAAGTCGGGATCTCTGAGGTCTCTATCACTGAGCACTTATCATTTTTATGTGTTGGAATACTTCAAATCTTTGCTTCTAGCTACTTTGAAATATACAGTTATTTGTAATGTGGAATCTGAAGCCACATCAATAAATTTTTTACGTTTAAAATTTATTGGCCTATCATACAGATATGAAACTCAGATACAAACATAATTGTATAGCATCATGCATAGGTCTTTTGGAAAATAGTGATTTTTCTGAATTATGCAAATCTCTTGAATATCAAGAAATTGTATTAGACAATGTTAAAAAATCAGTTACTAGCATTAGAATGTCAGTCATCAGAAAAGCCTGGGCTACTGAGATGCTCTAAAACTCATGCTGGCAGATACAAGTTTTCCAAAATCGTAATTTTCACTTGAAACTTCAAATTTTATCATTGGTGACAAATAATGGCAGTTTTGCTTCATTTATTTTTGAGAAAATATTTGTCAAATATTCCAGGTCTGAATAATCATAGTTGTTGGCCACTCTTTCAACTAAAAGTGGTAGCTAGTTCAGTTCATCCCTCAAACAGTCTCATAAATCCCATTCCTTGACAGCAAGATTCTATTCCAACATGCAGTAGAAATGTACTTTGTGCTTTGTCAAACTGGACATTCCTGATATCCGTACTCAAAGATCAAGATTTAATAAAACTAACAACTTGTACTGCTTCACCAAGCACATTCTTAAGTAAAACTGGCTTCTCCTTCTTCTTCTTCATTTTGTCAATGTGTCATGGAATTTTGTTTCCTTACCCTACTTGGTTCCTGGGAAAGTGGCAGGAGTTTACCCACCACTGCTTCTGTACCATCAGAGTAGATAGCAACACAGTGAAGAAGGCAAGTAACATCTTCGTGTTGTTACGAAAAGAGGTTTGACTTTTTGGACCCCTTTAAAAAAAGAGTCCAGGGCTCTGCAGACCACAAATTGGGAAAGACTTTGGTAGAGTAACTATTCTATTCATACTAGAGGCCATACACAGAATAATGGCTAGAATTTGGGAATCTTAAAATGAGATTTTTTTTTTCCTTTTTGGAAACAAATTTTGACTTGACCACTTATTTTGAACGTTTTGGCCATTCCTACTCTATAGGGTACAATAACGCTGATACCCTTGAGCCATTTACGCAGGTGCTGAATAAATTTTTATTGAGCTGATGGTGCTAATTAAAAAATAAGGGCAACATGTTCTTAAGTCTGGATAGTCAATAAAGTCCAGTATTCTTAAGAATGAGATGAATTCTTCTTCTTTTTTTTTAAGAGACAGAGTCTCACTTTATTGCCCTTGGTAGAGTATCGTGGCATCACAGCTCATAGCAACCTCCAACTTCTGGGCTTAGGTAATTCTCTTGCCTCAGCCTCCCAAGTAACTGGGACTATAGGCACCCTCCACAATGCCTGGCTATTTTCTTGTTGCAGTTTGGCTGGGGATGAGTTTGAACCCACCACCCTCGGTACATGGGGCCGGTGCCCTACTCACTGAGCCACAGGCACCCCCCTGAACTATTCTTATATGAGAGTTTCCTTGTGTTCTCCCCTCAACCTCAAGATGTAATCATTTTCCAATATTTCCAAGGTGTTTTATATATGTTTGCATGTAAGCAAATTTTTGGCTTTTGTTTTGATTATAGCCGTTCTTTACTTAAGCTTAAACTGCTGTAAGCCAGAAGACATTTTTTTTCTTTATTGTTTTGTTTGCTTTTTGATTGTTTTGCTTTTTATATTTCCAATCCCAATCCAAACTCTGACAGAGGGGGGCCTTCAATAAATGGTAGTTGAATGAATGAGTGAAAGACAAAAGCAGAGTTGACCTGGAGACCCTTTCTGATTCATTTTAGACATATTGTAGTTGAAATTAGGTCATGAAGAAAATATGGTAGATTTCTTTATTTCTTAAAGACAGACTTTACTGTGGCTCTGTAATTACAATAGTGATCTGTCCTCCCACATTTAGAACACCAGCAGTACATTATTTTTTGGGATCTTGTTTTTTTAATCATATTTTTTACTTTTTGCCAGAAATTAATTGGTCAACAAAGGATAGAGTGCACAGCATCTTCCTGGAGAAAGATGGTCAAATATCTAGTGAAGAAAAAATAACTTCTTGTGGTTCTTATTTTGCAAAAGAATAAAAGAGTTTGCTTTTCCCAAATAATGTATCAGACATTTTAACAAAAGAATCTGAAATTCTATCTAGGGTCAGAAAATATGGAATGTTCTACGTGCCATTTTGATTTCACCCTTTAGTGTCAACTGGATCACAATCATAATAATTACAGTAAAAAGAAAAAAAATTAGGTCCTTAAGGGCCCATACTTTTTTTCTTTTAATAGGAAATTATGTTCAGTGGTGGTGAAGGTGAAAAGGTACATCCTCCATGCTTTTAGGATAAAGGAGTAGAGGGTCAAAAGTGTACAGGCTATAGTGTGTTAATTCTTTTTGTTTTGTTTTTATTATTTATTTATTTCTTCAGTTTTTGGCCGGGGCTGGGTTTGAACTCACCACCTCCGGCACATGGGGCCAGTGCCCTACTCCTTTGAGCCACCGGCGCTGCCTGTTTTTATTCCTTTAAGAATAAAATATACGGGAGAAGGGAGGAGGGAAATGGGTGGAGGGAGGAGGATTGGAGGGACCATTTCTGGGGTTTATCTTACAGGGGTACAAGTGAATCTCTCTAAGAGTAGAATGAGAACGTTTTAAAACAATAACTGAGAAAATGACATGAAGGCTGTGTTGATCAGTGTGATGGAAGTATTTCGGATTGCATGTGGAAACCCCAC
>CAUYQV010158624.1:0-17759 GCA_963574575.1 Galagoides demidoff | reverse complement strand
TTTTTTTTTTTTTTTTTTTTGAGACAGAGTCTCACTATGTCACCCTTAGTAGAGTGCCATGGTGCACAGCTCACAGCAACCTCAAACTCTTGGGCTTAAACGATTAACTTGCTTCAGTCTCCCAAGTAGCTGGGACTATAGGCACCCACCACAATGCCTGGCTATTTTTTGTTACAATTGTCCTTGTTTAGCTGGCCCAGGATGAGTTTGAACCCACCAGCCTCGTGTATGTGGCTGGCTCCATAACTAGTGCGCCGAGCAGTGCTACAGGCGCTGAGTCAGCATCATTTGTTAAATAGAAATTCTTTCCCCCAGTATATATTCTTGATCTCTTTGTCAAAGATCAGTTGGCTGTATGTATACGACTTAATATCTGGGATCTCTGTTCTCTTCCATTGTTCCATGTCTCTGTTTTTGTGTCAATACCATGCCATTTTGGTTATTATAGTCTTGTAGTATATTTTGAAGTCTGGTAATGTGATGCCTCTCAATGTGTTCCTCCTGCTTAAGATTGCCTTGTTTACCTAGGCTTTTTTATAATTCCAGATAGAGTGTAGAATTTTTTTTATCTATATCTTTAAAATTCTGTGTTGGTATTTTGAAGGGATTGCATTGAATCTGTAAATCACTTTGAGTAGTAAGGACAGTTTAATATAATGTTGATGTTATAGACCCATAAATATGAAATGCTTTTTCCATTTATTTTCAGCATCTGCAATTTTTTTCCTCAGTGTTTTATAGTTCTCTTTGTAGAAATATTTCACCTCTTTGGTTAAATATGTTACTAGGTATTTTATTTTCTTTGTGGCTATTATAGGTGGTCTTTGATTTGACTTTCAGCTTGACTATAATTGAAGTTTAGAAATGTTACTGATTTTTGTACATTGATTTTGTAATCTGAGAGTTTGCTGAACTTATTAATTCCAGGATTTTCTTGATGAATTCATTGGGATTTTATAGATATAAGATCACATCATCAGAGAAAGGAAATAATTTGACCTTCCTTTCACAGTTTGAATAACCTTCATTTCTTTCTCTTGCCTGATTACTCAGGCTAGGACATTCAGCATTATGTGGAATAGAAGTGGTGATAATGGGCATCCTTGTTTTTTTCCCAATACTTATTGAGAATGCTTTAACTTTGCCCAGTTCAGATGGATCTTGGCTGTGTATTTGTCGTATATTGGTTTTTAATCTTGAGATTGTATTCCTTCTATGCTAGGTTTGTTGAGGGTTTTTATCATGAAAGCTTGCTGGATTTTGTCAAATGTTTTTTCTGCATCTATTAAGATGATCATATAATCTTTGTTTTTACTTCTGCTTATGTGTTGAATCACATTTATAGATTTCCATATGTTGAACCATTCTTGCATCACTGGGATAAAGTCCACTTGGTCCTTTGGGTTTTTTTTTTTTTTTTTCTGATGTCCTATTGAATTTGGTTCGATAGTATTTTAGAGAGGAATTTTGTTGTTGTTGTTTTCCTTAATAGATCTAAAGATACCTTTTTAAGTGATGATACTAACAATGTGTTAGATGCTGCCTCATTTATTGGCAATACTTTGTCATATGGCAGCCACAACAAATGTGAAGTAAAGATTTGAAAGTGGTCACATATTACTTGTAATTATGTATTGCAAAATTGAAGGCAACCACTGAAACATTTTTAAAATTAGGTATGACTGGTATCCTAAACAAAATCAAACAATATAAAATATTTAAATAAAACAGAGAATGGGGAGAAAAAATAAAAAGGGAAAAAATGAATATATGCCATTAATATAAAACATTAAATAGTTATTAATATAACTATATCAATAATAATTTTATATGTGAATGATCTAAATGCATCATTTAAAATAAAGATATTGTCAAGGGGATACAAAAAATAAGACTAAAATGTGTGTTGTCCACAGGAAAGCCACTTTAAATATAAAGACAGTGGGTTAAAAATACAACAATAAAAATATCTACCATGCTAATAGAATTACATAATGATAAAAACCAGCAAACCTCCAAAGCTAAAAAGTCATGGAGCATATTTTCCCTCACAGCACTCAGGAGGAAACAACCCTGCTAGGACCTTGACCTCAAACTCACTCCTCCAGAACTGTGAGATAATCAGTTTCTGTCATTTAAGCCATCCATGCTGTGGTACCTTGTTGCAGTGGTCCTAGCAAACTAATATGAGGCTCTTATATGGAAAAACAACAAGATATTTCCATGTACATAATAAAATATTAAAAAATGGTAGAAATTCAGACATCTGATAATAACAAATGCTAGTGAAAAGCAATGAACTTATTGTTGGTACTAATGCTAAATGGTATAGCCACTTTGGAAGAGAGTTTGGCAATTTCCTACAACACTAAACATAATATTAGCATATGTTCCCACAGTGGTGCTCCTAGGTACTTATTTGACTGATTTCAAATCTCATATCCACATAAAAATCTATGTGTAAATATTTATAACAGCTTTATTCGTTATTCATAATTTTCAGAGACAGGAAGCAACTGAGATGCTCTACAATAAGTGAATAGGCATCTATTTAGTGGAATGTTATTTAACAATAAAAAGTTAGCTATGAAGATGTAGAGAGACATGGACGATCCTTGACTGCATATTGTTATATGAAAAGAGTTAAATTTTAAAAATACAGTATTATTCTAATTATATGACATTTTGGAAAGGACAAAACTATAAAGACAATAAATAACAAGGGGTACCTAGGGGTAGATTGGGAAGAGGAGAGGGGGTTGAGTAGGTGAGGGACATGGAATTCTTAGGGCACTGAGACTACTCTGTGTAATTAATGGTCAATAAGTGACATCTTGCATGAGTCAAAACTCATAGAAATTTACCATAGAAAGAGTTAATCTTTATCATTTCAACTTTAAAAAAATTATTTATCTGGTCAGGAGAATACCAGGAAGGAAGCAGATTCTGACAATAGAATCCAACTATACTATGAACTATTAAATAACCTCAATAAAAAGGGTAGGGGTAGGAGTGCTGATGTATGTGCCTCTGGAAATGAGTGGAGTCTGTAAAATTACATATGAGCACTGTACTGTTGTTGATAAAGTTGTTTTCCACAGCAATATAGGTGAGAAATCCTGATACTGCTTTATTAGTATACTAGAAATGACCAATTAAGAATGGTGAATTTGGGAACAAGATTTCTCATTATTGGACTGGGTTGTTACTGATAAGCAGAAGAGGGGGCTAGAGTGATCACTTTAGTAATGAATTAGCTTTGGAGATATTAGTATGAATTCACATGAAGCACACAGCTGAATATATACTGATCTAAATCCACACATTATCTTCCAGCTCTGTCCCCTCGAGGGCCTAAGGAGACATGATAATTACATGTAATGTGTCATCTTAGATGGCAGTGTAAAATAAGAAAGGGACATGAGGTAAAGCTAAGGAAAGCTAAGGGATTCAAGCACATAATAATTTTCCAATATTAGTGCATAAATAAGGACAACTATGCTAATGTCAGATTATTAATAATGAGGGAAACTGAATAGGGCACATATGGGAACTCTCTTTCCTGTTTCTATTTTTTTCTATAAATGTTCAATATTTATTTCAAAAAATATTCCATTCAAAAAAATATGGTGATAAGTTAGGAAAGCATAATAGTCTGCTTGAAGAGATTCCTAATTGCCAGACTTTGGGATCATTTGAATCATAATACTGGTAGTAATTTATTATAAACCATAAAGTAGAATGGCTACCCATGTGGGCAGTTTGATGTAAATGAACAATTGAATAAATAAACACACAGAGGAAAAGGGACAGTTTTTCCCTAAGGTAAAATTCAAACAGGAGTGATAGTAAATCATCAGGGGGCAATCACCATAGTAATAATTGTTACAAGCAAGAACCACTGACAAATTGTGAAGGAACACCTAGTAAGAAACAGGACACAGCATAATTTCAGTTTATCTCCTTGCAAAGTTATGGAAGTTACAGTATAGAAATGTGGCATGCATCACTGTAATCAAATGGTCAGAATTAACCTCTCCACTACTGAGACATTGATACCATCTCTTCTGGTATGTAGCTCTGAGAAGGGGCACAATAACAATTTTTAGTATTCATGTCAAAACTTTATAACCATAATCTAATCATGAGAAAATATCAGACAAACCCAAATTTAGGGATAATCTATAAAATAACTTCTCAGTATCTTCAAAAATGTCATGAAAGCTTATGAAAGGGAAAGAGTGACTGAAGAATCTTTCCAGGTTGTAGGAGACTAAGGAAACTTGACAACTACAATGTAATTTGCTACCCTGCAATGGTCATTTGGTGAAATGTGAGACATTCTATAGACTAATGGTGTGATGGACTGAATATTTATGTCCCTCAAAGTTCATGTGTGAAATCCCTCACCCCAGTGTGGCTCTGTTTGGAATAAGGAAATAATTAAGCTTAGATGATGTTATGAGGGTAGAGTGCTGATCAATGGGATCAGTGTCCTTACAAACAGGAGTGTAGAGAGCTTGCCACCTGTGCACGCACACTGAGGAAAGGCCATGTGTGAGGAGGGAGCCCACAGCAGACCTCATCCAGATGGCATCTTGATATTGGACTTTCCAGGCTTCCAGACCTGATGAAAGTAAATGTTTGTAGTTTAAGCCACCCGGCCTATGGTATTTTGTGATGACAGTTTGAGTAGACTAATGGGAACTGTTATTATTAGGTTATTAAATCTGAAATGTCTGATTTTGAATCAAAAGTGTAGTTATTTATATCTTAGACAAGAAGCAGTATAATTCTTCAAAGTGTGCACCTAAACCATTGACACGGTTTTGCCATCTCAGTGGTAGCTTGTATAAGCCCAAATCAAAGAAGACTCCATGCAAAGTGATCTAGAGACTCTAGATTTCGATGAAATCAGGAAAGGTATTTCCACAGCTTGTTGAGAATTAGTGTTTTCCTTGCAAGAAGTGGTCCACAGCTGAAAGAAGTGGTAGTCAGTTGGTGTAGGGTCTGGTGAATACAGTGAATGGCAGAGAGTTTCCATGTCCAGCTTCTGCAGTTTGAGCAGCACTGTTTACATCTTACAAGAGGATTACCCCGTCTCTGCTGACCAATCTTAGCTGCTTATTCTCAAGTGTCCTCATCATGTCTTCCAGGTTGCTGCAATAGACACCTGCTGCAATCGACTGACCAGGTTTCATGAGGCTGTAGTGGACAATACCAGGGCTGGACCACCAAACACACATTAGTTTTAAAAAAAATAATAATATTCAATTTTGGACTGTGTTTTGGCACTTTATCTTTATCTAACCATTGTACTGAACATTTGTGATTCTTAAAAGGAAAATCCATTTTTTGTCACATGTAACAATATGGCGTAGAATTTGTTTGGCTTTATGTTGTGACAGCAAAGAAAGGAAAGCTTCAAGACGATTTCTCTCTTCTGACGCTGTTGAATTCATATGAAACTCATCTACCCAGCTTCTTTACCTTGTCTATTGGTTTTGAATGGTCCAATACTGTTGAAATAGACACATCAAACCTTGGTGCTAATTCACGTGTAGGTTGCAGTGATTTTGCTTCCACTATGGCTTTCAGCCCATCATTATCCACGTTGGTCTCAGATTGCCCTCAAGGTTCATTTTGAAAATTAAAATTACCAGTATAGAACTTCTCAAACCATCAACATACTGTGTATTCATTAGCCATGTCCTTCACGTCCTTCCCAAACACTTGGTTGATATTTCGAGCTGTTGGCCTGCACTGGCTTCATGATAGAACTCATAGTCAAAAGTAACACAAATTTTTGATATTCATGGTCTCACAAAAATTGCTCTAAAAATATTAAAAGATAATCACAAGGCAAAATATTCACTTGAAAGAATGAGGACGTGCCTTCACAAAAACAAACAAGCAAATAAGAACAACAAAAAAACCATGAAGCGTCAAAGTGAAGTGTCAGACATATCAACCATCAAGCTTAGTACTTCAGCAAAGTACGCATTCTATACTTAATAACTTAATATTACATGAATGTATTTTTAATCAATTATGACCAAGCAATAACACTTAAGCATGAGCACTATTTCAGTGAAGTTGTATTTAGGAGGTTATATTTTAAATACTAAACTTAATAAAACCTATATATGGGTCAATCATTGCGTTCCATGGAACCCTCCCTGACACATCCATCCAAGATGATGAGGTGAGGGGCTGAAAATCAGGTGATTAATTATAAGTCCATATAGAGAAAGATTAGATCTTCCCATTCGTCTGTCTGGAGAGAAGTCAGTGTACTGTGAGTGTGGATTCCCCAGGTGAGAAAGGAAGTAAGCTCTCTGAACAATCGGAAATTCTCTAGTAGAAAATCTACAATGTATAGGGTAAGTAAGCTCCCCTCTCCTCCTCTACCCACACTTTCAGGGACCTCGTATTGATGACCACCACTCTGGTCATGGAGTTGCAAGGATTTGATCAGTAATCTCCAGGACCTCGGCTCTCAAACTGTGTGCAAAGCCCTATCAAGAGAATGAGGCTGAAAACAGCTCTATAGAGTAGAGCTGGGAAGCCTTAGCATTCTTGGCATCACGTCCTACCAAAGTGAATGAATATTTTCTTTATTTCTTTCTTCTTTCTCTCTCCCTCTGTGTCCTTCTCTCTCCCTCTCTTTTTATGGCTCACATCTGGATATATTTTATGTTCAAAACTTCATTAATAGACTTTAGTTATGAGTTTTTAAAATGAAGTATAATTGAAAAATGTTCTCATATTTGTTTTGACTCAGTTATTCACAGGTATGGTATTCTGCTACAAGAATGAAAACTTTTTAACCTTTTAAATGGCTCTATGTCTCATTTTCTTCTTTTATAATAAGGTACCTTAGGGTTATGACAATTCATTGAAATTATTCATGGAAAGTATCTAGCTCTATGCCAGCACGAAAGCATTCAATTAATGTCTTTCATTGTTGTCATTGTTCATTACTAATATTTTCTTTATTATTAATTATTCAATTAGCCATCCAACTAAATGTTAAACTTCAGATGACCTTTAAACAACATGGGGCTTGGAGCAATTACTCCTGTGCAGTCAAACTTCTGCATAGAAACTTTGAGTCCCCCTAACTTAGCTACTAGTATCCTAGGGTTGACCAGAAGCCTTACCAGTTACAAAAACAGTTGATTAACACATATTTTGTATGTTATCTCTATTATATGCTGTTTTCTTATAAAAATAAGCTACAGAAAAAATGTGTTTAAGAAAATCATAAGGTTTTTGTCTTTCATAGCAAACTGGACAGATTTGAAGAACATCCTCCAAAGTAGAGTATTACAAGGACAACCACCTCATGTACTCACCACTAAACTGAAAATAGCAGATTAACAACTACAAGTTCATATGGGAGAAAAACTCAGTCCGATTCCAGCAGTGGTGGAGGGGTTTGGTGGGCTCCCACCCAACTGGTACAGTACATGGATATACAGTACCCCTCCTGGGTGAAGGACACAGCTACAACCAGGAGTTTAACTTTACAGATGTGAGCTATGTAACCTAACTGTATGTACCCTTGTGGATTTTGGGGGGGGAGGGGATTAAGACAACAAGCTTAATGATACAAGGGCTACAATATACAGTAAGAGGAATTCCTCCTTTAAACCTAATAAAGACAAAATGAGGTTTATTTTGTTTTGTTTTTTGTTGTTTTTTTGGCCAGGGCTGGGTTTGAACCCACCACCTCTGGCATATGGAGCCAGCGCCCTACCTTTTTGAGTCACAGGCGCTGCCCAAAATGAGGTTTATCTATAAGCATTCCCAATATGAGATCTCCAATAATTATAGTTAAATAAAGAATAAATTGTCTCATAAAAATATTCATATTTATGACTTTTTATTTTTTTGGCAGTTTTTGTCCAGGGCTGGGTTTGAACCCACCACCTCTGGTATATGGAACCAGCACCCTACTCCTTTGCATCATCATAAAAATATTTATAATACATTGTCTATTACATTGACAAACACTTCCCAAAAAGAATTCATCTCTTGAAACCAAACCTTCTTAGAATTTTCCTGGTACTAAATTATCGTTCACCTAATGAACTGTCCCTTTCTTTACATTAAAAATGAAAATTAAACACCTTATTATATTGTTCTTTATGCCTTGACTGCCAAAAATTTCACAGCAAAATGTAATGATGAGTTAATTTATTTAAGTCTGTGATATAAATCATTTTTTTTGTTTACTACTACCATATTCATGAGTGAATTAGTCACTATTGTGTATTGTATTGTGTATTGTACCCTTGAGTTGATCTGAAAATTTTAAAAAGGGGATCATAAGGAAGAGAAAATATATTCACAATTTAATAGGTGTAGGGAATCCCCATGAAGATCTTCATCATTTTCAGGATGAGCAGGCTGAGGAGGAGGAAAAGGAGAGTTTGTTCTTTCTGTCTCCGGTTGGCAGGGGGGGAGAAAACCCTGCTTATGTGGGCCACACAGCTCAACCCATGTTGTTCAAGAATTAAGGTGTTTGTATTATGTCTGTATTAGGTTTGTTAACATAATTTAAACATCGGAAAGAACACACTGTAACACAACATGATAAATGACCAAGATCACTCTCAGTTTTTCATTGTTGAAAATGTTTATTTTTGAGGAATAATATGCTATCAGCTATGCTTTGAAACATACCTTGTAAAATGAGGGTGTTCATTACTAATATGAATAGAACAGTAGTAAAATATTGCTCTTATGAAACAAATGTACTCTGTGGTATTAGAGTTCATTGTTAGTTTAAATAAGATAATAATGTCAGCAAGCCTTAGCTCAGTCAATTTATGGACCTTTTATTTTACCATATTATCTTCCTTGTATCTAAGTCTAACCTTTCTTTATTGGAAACTTTCATGCTTTATTATTTCTGGTAAGTGAAATAGATTTTTCTGACAGACTTGAATGTTACCACTTGATATTTCTACTATTACACAAATACAGCTCTTTTCCCTAACAATTTCTCCAAATAATTCCTGTTGACAACATACACAGGGCAATTTGCACTGAGATCTTTGCGCTGTTCTCCTAGCAAATAAATAGTGCCTCAGCTGCAAAAGGTTGGAAAAACACAGAGTGCATGATACTTTGTCTGTAGGAATTATTAGAGGCCTGCACAAACCCTGGTCTTGTCCACATATGAATTAAAGAGTCCTCTGAAGCCATCAAAGAAAATCAAACTGAAATATTTATTTATTTATTTATTTATTTATTTCACTAATAGTCATTGCCAAACACTTATGTTTTTACCAGTTTCACCCAGCAGTTGAGTTTTGTTCTGCTCTGTTTCCATCCTGGAAGGTTCATTCCTCTGGTGAGTTGCAACACAGGCACACAATGACAAGGGCATCTGTGTGCATTTGTGTGAGCATGTATTTATTTCTATAATACCAGCTTTTACAGCAGTATTTGATTAAAAAGTATACAGAACACACAGGCAAAAATAAGCTGAAACTGAATATGTAATTCAAAGACAAATCTATGTTTTTTAAGTCAAGTACCAATATATGAATATAGTATATATAAATGTAAGTATAAAATATATAATAGTATAAACCAAATACAGAAAATTATGGATATATTATAAAATATCAGTTACAATATACACTAGCAGATATACGTAATTCAAATGTATTTTATCTACTATAAATTAGTAGTACTTATGTTCCCCAAATGATCAATATAAAATAAAAAGTAATTTAATGTAAAATTGAAAATAAAATGTTATTTTTAAACAAGTGGATTTTAAAAAACGGTGCATTAAGGTTTCCATGGTTGAGCTGAAGCATGTTTTTGAAGATTTTTTTTTTTCCAGCTGATGAGAAATCTCTTTATGGCTCCCTAGCATAATGTTGCTAAATTTAGTGTGAGCACACTGCAGGCCAAAACCCTCCAGCTCAGCACTATCGTGTTCTGCCTCATAAGGAGCTCGTCACAGAGGCATGCACCTTCGTACCCCGCCATTTGTGCACATGTGTGACAGGGGGGAAATTTCATTTATACCCTCTGCTGCATTTTAAAAGAAAATTCTTGGTAGCATCAGGCCCTTATTTACTGAGCACCATCTTGGGCCTTGGCAAGGAAGTTTGAAGGTGGAAGCTAGGGCAAAGCTGAGTTACTTTGCATAACAATTGGGAGAGATTCAGACTAACCCCTGCGGACAGAGGGCAGGAATGAGTAATGTCCACAGGTGATGATGTTGGGGAAGAAAGGAGACTTGGGGGGCAGACACATCTGCTTAATGTTTGAAAGTAGTTTGCTTTGGTGTCTGCTGAGGGAGAACAAGGGAGACTAATGCCAGAACCATGATATGTGATTATCTGGTGAAGTTTTCAAACAAAAGTTTAATTTGTGATACCTATATATTTTCTGTGTAATCCATCCATAAACATGTTGGGTATGATAGTAATACAACTTCCTGGTATCCCAGATCACAGACAGATTATGTGTATGTTTGAAAGCTTGGAAGTAAAAGACATCTTTGAATGTGTAACTAAGTAGAAAAAGTAGAAAAAGGCAAAAATTAACAAATTAATCAAACTACTCTTCTGATAATAAATGAGTTCTAAGACAATGATAGGTAAATTGTCATGGAATATTCGTTACCTTGTGTTTGAAAGGTCAAATGCTTAATAAACTTCTCAGCTATGTCAAAGAATTTGAATGTAGTTTCTTGTTAAGTACTTTCTAAGTAGAAATTACATAAAAGAATAAATACTTGAGTAGAGAGTCTGGCTTTTATAATATATAATCATAGAGTTGAATGAGATGTGAATACTTCACAGCAAGAGATGCATTACTGAAATTTTGAAGGATAATCTTGACAAAATATTTTAAAGTCTAGAAAAACGACATTAAGAACATTTGATTATTTATAAAAATAAAAATGACTGTTTTATGCTCAGGACATCTGTGTTTTGACTTACTGAGAATAGAATGTTGATTCTGACCATGCTTACATATATCATTTTTTTTTTTTTTGTAGAGGCAGAATCTCTCTTTATCGCCCTCAGTAGAGTGCCATGGGCTCACAGCAACCTCCAACTCCTGGGCTTAAGCAATTCTCTTGCCTCAGCCTTCCGACTACACATATCATTTTTTTATAAGATGAAAAGTTATATTATATCATAAGTCATAATTATAATAAAGGATTATAAGCATTGATTTTAGGATCAGATAAGCTGGTATTTGTGGATAGTGGCTCTACCATTGGGAAGCTGGAATATCACACTGGGCTTGGAAATATCACATATCTTTCCAAGGTATTTCCAAGATATTTCCAAGCCCAGTGTTCTCATATGTAAAATGTCATTAGACATAGTATTAGACCAGGATTATTGCAGAAATAGAATTAGTTAATGTACGTGGAGTGCCTAAAATAGCACCTAAAACATAATTACCTGCAGTACATATTATGCCATTATTGCACTAATTTACCATGATAGTAAGGAAGCTTGGGAGAGAACAAAGAAGTCTATGAGAATATGATGCAAAAATCTCTGGAATGTTCTAACTAATATAGCTAACAAAGTAAAACAAATCAACAGAAACCATGTTCTCCGTATAGTGATTACATAAGAACTTATTGACAGATCTTTTATTTTATTCAAATTTATAGAAAGTTGTAAAAAAGAGGTACCATTACTGGCACACAGGACCAGAAAGTAGAATAGAATCTACAAGCTTGAGGCAGTTGGTTTCTAGGATGTAAAGCAGTAAACCTTCCAGCTGTCTTAGGTGAACAGATATTCCATGAGTTCCTCTCACAAAATTCATAGCAGTCTTATTGCCAAATCTGAGACACTAAAAAGTCTACATTGACATTTAAATTTGTTTTAAAGGGCTGGGTAAGGTGGCTTATGCCTGTAATCCTAGCATTCTGGGAGTCCGAGGAGGGTGGATTTGCCTGAGCTCATGGGTTTGAATCCAGCCTGAGCCAAAGCAAAAAACCCGTCTCAAAGAATATCCAAGTATTGTAGTGGGTGCCTGTAGTCCCAGCTACTTGAGAGGCTGAAGCAAGAAAATAGCTTGAGCCCAAGAGTTTGAGGTTGCTATGAGCCTTGATGCAGGACGCTGTACCAAGGGTGACAAAGTGCCAGTCCGTCTCAAAAAAAAAATTTTTTTTTTATTTAAAAAGTCTTATCTGGCTATTTTTAATTTTGATTTTGCACTTTGCCACCATAACTGCTATTCTAGTGTACCTTTAACATTGTACATTTGTCATTATAATGATGACAAACATGGCCTTTCCCCCCATACGTTTATAGTCTAAAACATAAAATAAGCAGTAGAAAAGAAAAATTGCAAAAATAAATGTGGTTAACTTATCTCTGCCAACCAATTGTTGTCTTTCTTTCCTTATCTGTTATTGGAGAAATAAAAAAGACTCATTGAAAACCTTTTAAGAGGTCAGCATGGTGTGACTCAGACCTGTAATCCTAGTACTCTGGGAGACTGAGGCAGGAGCATTGTTAGTGCTCAGGAGTATAAGACCAGCCTAAGCAAGAACAAAATCTTGTCTCTACTTAAAAAAATAGAAAAATTAGGTGGGTGCTGTGGCAGGTGCTTATAGTCCCAGCTACTTAGGAGGCTGAGGCAGGAGGATCTCTTGAACCCAGTAGTTTGAGGTTGCAGTGAGCTATAATGACACCTCAGCACTCTAGCCTGGGCAACAGAGTGAGTCTGTCTTGGAAAAAAGAATGAAAACTTTTATAAGTATAATGTATTTAAACCTAATTAAAGTCTTACACAAAAGATTCTGATCAACATATTCCAGAAGGGAACTTATGATTAAAAAGCTCTCTCAAAGGTTTAAAGTATAACTGTTATCCAGTCTATAACTCTGTGCCCCTTAAGTTTGTGCTATGGAGTAAATCACTCAACTAAACAGTAGTATGCCCAACCAGCTTTGATATACGGGTGTTTGAACCTGCACTTTGGTAACAGCTACTAATAATTTAACCAGACAAGAAAGATCTTCATGGGCTAGTTTCAGACTGAGTGGTGGGAAAAGAAGTGAGAGACTAGTTTCTCTGTCAGAAAAGTTTAAGAAACAAATCATTTCCTAGATTTAGTCTATTTTGTTCAGTTAAAGTCAAGATGGTTTGAAAGCAAAAAAGTTAAACTGGGCAAATTTAAACAGTCAGGGAAGACTTTATTCAGACTAATAGCTCCTCCTTATTTGTGAGTTGCCTGCAAACAACTGTGTAAATAGGATATGAAAAAGTCTACAAATAAACAATTCCTGAGTTTTAAACTGGACACTGCTCCGAGCAGCATGATGAACTCTCACACCATCCCACCCTGGGATGTGAATCATCCCTACGTCCAGAGCATCACACCGTACATGATCTCCACACACTAGCCACTAGCGACTGACACTCTGGGTTGTCAGAATGACTGTTGTGGCCTCACAGTGTTTATGTCCAAGTCACTGTTACTTTATCTCATTATTTTATGATGGCTTCAACACGAGAATAGTAAAGCTGGCAATTCAGATGCACCAAAGAGATGCCATGAAGTGCCTTCTTTAAGTGAGAAAGTGAAAGTTCTTTACTTAATAAGGAAAGAAAAAGTCATATCCTGAGGCTGCCAAAGCTTATGTTATGAACATTTCTGCTAATTGTGAAATTTAGAAGAAGGAAAAACTCCATGCTGTTTTTGCTATGGCATCAAACTGCACACATTATGCCACAGTGAAAATGGAAAAAGTCTTCAGTTTGTGGATAGACAACATGAACAGAATCGTCTTTGCCTTGATGACAATCCAGTTTGGTAGGTTTCAGGCATCCACTCTGGTCCTGGAACCCGCCTTCCACAGATAAAGGGTACTTGTGTACAGCAATAGGGGAGAGGGGTTAGCCGTCAGTCACAATTTAACTCTGCTCAAACAAAGACCATCTGCATCACTAACAGGCCTTATCAAAGGGAAGGTAAAGCTTCTAGTATTTTTATAAGAAGAGATAGGCTGTTACCCTAACAAGGCTGGGAAATAGGACACCATCGTCCTTGATGACTCCATCTCAAAGGTGTGGTTCCAGGGTTCTTGAGAAAGACAATCCTAGGTTCTAAAACTGAAGAAAGTTAGAAAAAATTACATCTCAATAAGGTTTAAAATACAATAATACAAGTTCTCTGTAGTAAATACTGTAAGAAAAAGAAGGGCAGAGGCCTAGAGGCAGAAAGAAGCTTGTTTAAAATTTGGTTAAGCTGTAGAAAACATAAAGCACCCTTGGTCAGTGGGCCAAGGTAGATGGACGTTGTAATAGCAGAATCTCCCTGTGATGGGATCCTGTAGGGAGATCGTCTTAAATTCTGATGATAGAAACTTTGTTAATGCATAAATTTTGTGTTATAGTTTAGAAGAATGATTTGCAGTTGGTGCCATGGCAATTGGTGTACTATGAGAGGATCTTAGGCATGCCAGAAAGATTTTTAAAGACCATTAATTAAATTATTTTTGAAAGAAATTCAAAGCTCAGTTAGCTTTGTTCTTTTTATTCTTATGTTAGCTTATGTTCTTCTTATTTTTTAATCAACACAATTTAAGTGTGCTGTGGAAGTTTAACTATAGGCTCAAGTGTGCCATAAAATTAAAAAGTTTGAAAAAGACTGGCTTAGAGCTTAATTTTGCCACCCTTAAAAAATTTTAAACTGCAAGAATCAAACATTCTGACCTCAAAAGACCGTTTTTTCCTCCTTACAACCATTTCATAGTAGGGAAAACTCATGCAACAAGGAACGTTCAATATGATTTTCACTTCATGAAAGAAATTCTAAACAACGATGTCCTGCTTTAAAAGCTTATGAGAAAATTGGAATTTAAATAATATTTTACTTTGTCATACTGTCCTATTTCATCACATTTCAAGAGAACTTTCTGTTTTATCCAAAAATGTAACTTGGAATTTGGTGAATAAGGAAACTACAGCACATATTTTATATCATTTAGGTATCAAAATTCATCTCTATAAGACCCTTAGTAAATACTTTCACAAATGTATACTCACAGAAATGATCTTTATTCCTACTTGTGCAATACAATCAAAATTTAGAACTTTTAAAAATTGTGAATATTAGCCTGTCCCCACAGACCTTCAGTACTTACACATGAGGTCTGTTTTAGAAAATGCTCTCAAAGTATTTTATGACTAACATCTCCTGGGAGCTTTTCAGAAATGCAGAATCCTGGGCTTTGCCGCATTTGTTGAGCTGGAATCTGCACTTTGACAGAGATTCAGTTGTAGTAAAGGTTCAGCCTAGGAAAGTCTGAGATGCTCAGCCCTGCAGGACACTTCCTGCCCACCCAGTTAGAGCGAACTGGCCTCCAGCACTGTCCCAGCAGCACCTCTACAGATAAGGTGCCTGCAATGTGAACTTTCTTTGCTATGTTGGGTATGTCTTAGGTGAAACATTTTTGCACAGGATTTTGGATCTAGAGGAAAAATAAAAAGAAAATATGAGTTTAAAAGATGGTAGAATTATTATTAATTCATATTAATATCTGGCACTTAATTTAAAAATTCAGGAGTCACACTTCTTGGGTGAAGAGCACATTTACAACCTTGACTCCATCTGCACAGAAGCAAAGTATGTAAACAAAACATGTGCACTCCTAATATTCTAAAACAAATTTTAAAGAATAAATTAAAAAACAAAAAAATCCAAGCGTCTTCAATAAGGATGTATTTGGGGCGAGGGAACTGAAGGGACTGATCCATTCCAGCAGTAATTAGATTTTCTGGTGACTCACTGACCAAATTACCCTCGGCCTGGGGCAAGGTACCTCTTTCAATTTCTCCACCTATCCAGATGACAAAAACTTCTCTTAACAGGTATGTAAAAACAAAATAGGAAACCCTAAAGTGACTTCTGCTTCTGTTGGGAGAAAGCCTTTATTAAATTAGTAGTAAGTAGGAATAATATTTATTCCTCAGTGTATTTTGTTCTGGTAGCTGACCACACCTGGTGTGTGGTCTTCCTCATGGCTAGTGCGTTTGTTTGACTGTGGTTGGGCATACACATTTCTGACACTGAATAGCTTTCCAATGTAAAGTAAGGAAAGATAGGATTTTACTCAGGAACGATTGTTTTGAAATTCTCTCTGTTTTTACCTTTCTGTGCTCTATTTTTTGAGCATCCCAACTGGAAATCTTATGTCATTCTTTTAACTATATATTTACAGCAAGTCAGAAGAAACAGTTTTCAAAGGAAAAACCAAAAAAATTTAAAAATTCAAAGAACTAAGATTTCTTTCTGGCTTTCATTCAGAGATGTGGGGAGCTGCAAAAAGTGAAGCCCCAATCTTAACAGTAAAAATAAACCAAACAAGCAGCGAATTTATACTCTGTTTTTGATCTAGTGGAGAGCTGAGGTTGCATAGCAACCAACTGGCCCCAAATCTAAGGAGAAACAGGCAGGGAGAGGCAGTGGAGCCCCCGCTCCCGTGCAGGGGACGCTCGGGCTCAGCACAGGTGACGGGTCCGCTGAGTGGACCCCGGTGCCAGAGGCTGAAGTCCTGCCCACCACCCGGAGGAAGGCTTTCGTGCCCTCCTGAAGCCATTTTGTCTACAGACCCCACCTGGAGGTCACAAAATCATCGAGGAAAGAGAGGGTTTCCTTTGCCCTGAACATGGGGACAGAGATGATAAGGGCTCCCTGTGGGGCTGAGGAGGGGAATATTGCTGGGATATTCACCCCTGAGTATCTGAACCAAAGCCTCCGACTGTAGGGAGGACAGCAAACACTGTGGCCATTAGTGCACGGGTGGAAATCCACTGCAGGGCAGGGGAAAGTAGAGGGGGAGGAAACTTCTACGCTGGGGAAGGTTGGTAGAGACAATGCCTGCCGAGACTGAGGCTGCCTGAGAGGGCACCTGCCACCACCACCACTTGCCAGGCAAAGATTTAAAAGGATCTGGCTAGAGACAGAGTGTCTCTGAGATGCAGTACAAAGAAAACTCCTAAAGCTGTCAGGGGAACAAAAACAGCGAATCACCAGAAAACTAGCTCCTACTCTAAACAAGATTATTTACAGAGATTTGCAGCCTTTGATACCCGGAGGGCAATAATAGGACACCAGCAGCAGCGGCAACACAGACCTCACAATCGTACAGCACCAGCAGCAACAACACAAACCTCACAATCGTACACCACCAGCAGCAACAACACAAACCTCACCGCCAGCTCAACTCTTACTAAGGATTACTCTCAAATTCCTTTCACCAAAGGCCTTACTGAAAGGCCCGGTCATTTACAGGTGCAGAAGTGCTTACCTCAGTCTTTACTAGTCCACATAAGAAGTCCAGCTTTTAACAACTACTACAAGTTATGATGCACGTGAGATGAGGTGAAGCCACACACTCCCAAGGGACAGAGTAATCACGACACAGGTACTGGAACTGTGTACCTGTGAACTGGGCAAATGAAAATAACTGCAATTAATAGGTTAAAGATTTTTTTTTATTATTAAGTGATAGCTGTATACATTAATGCAAACATGGGGTACATGTTCATATACAATTTGAAATACTTTCATCAAGCTGGTTAACATAGACTTCATGTCATTGCCTTAGTCATTGTGTCAAAACATTTATACTCTAGTTCTAGAAAAGTTCACTTGTACCCTTCTTTCAAGAAGGGACCGGTGGATCAACTCGCTTGCAGAATTTGCAAAGACAGGACCCCGAGAAGTGAAGAGAATCACAGCAA
>CAUYQV010158619.1:0-63764 GCA_963574575.1 Galagoides demidoff | reverse complement strand
TACATCAGTGAGCCCTACCTACCCTGAACTACCGTATGATACATCAGTGAGCCCTACCGACCCTGAACTACCGAATGATACATCAGTGAGCCCTACCGACCCTGAACTGCCGAATGATACATCAGTGAGCCCTACCGACCCTGAACTGCCGAATGATACATCAGTGAGCCCTACCGACCCTGAACTACCGAATGATACATCAGTGAGCCCTGAGCCCTACCAACCCTGAACTACCAAAGGATACATCAGTGAGCCCTACCAACCCTGAACTACCAAATGATACATCAGTGAGCCCTACCAACCCTAAACTGCTGAATGATACATCAGTGAGCCCTACCGACCCTGAACTACCAAAGGATACATCAGTGAGCCCTACCGACCCTGAACTACTAAATGATACATCTACACCCACTCATCATACACTCACAAGGTATCTATACTAAGATTCTTCTTTGGAGCTTATTGATTTACTTATTTTTAGACAGGGTGTCATTCTGTTACTCAGGCTAGAGTGCAGTGGTGTCACCATACCTCACTGCAGCCTCCAACTCCTGGGCTCAAAAGATTCTCCTGCCTAGCAGGCGAGAGACTACAAGTGTGTGCCACCATGTCCAACTACTTTTTTAATTTTTGTACAGATGAGTTTTCTCTATTGCCCAGGCTAGTCTTGAGCTTCTGGGCTTATGTGGTCCTCCTCCCTTAGTCTCCAACATGCTAGGATTAGGTGTGAGCCACCAGGCCAGTTCTTTTTTTTAATCTCACAGTCAACCCTGACAAGTTTGATGTCATTTACAATGTCCTTAAAAATTATAAGGAGCAAATCAAAAAAGATAAAGGATATAAATCACTTCCAGAGGAGTCTTCTTTAAAATTATCAAGAAGTGACAATTGAGAATTCAAGAGGAAAAACTACAAGAAACAGTTAAGAAAACAAGGAAAATGCAGCAAGCTGAAATCATCTCACACGACACGTTTGGGGGATGTTAATGAATCACTTGGTGGCAACCTTGGGCACAGGTTACACTTAAGACATGCAATAAAGTATGGATGAGATGCTGGCACTGAATTTTGGCATAAATATGAACACATATAAAATTTTTACGTTCTGGCATTTTAAAGGATGAATCACAATTTACAAAACCCAGCTAGCCAGAATGACTAATTACCTGGGGATCTTAGGGCATAATAAACTAGGAGACTTTATTTTATTGCCAGTAATGGCAGCCATGGCTTTATTAATGAAAACAACTTTAATTAGGAAACCTATTTCCCCATGGTCTCCCTTTCCAAAAATAACACACTTCCGCCGGGAGATCAACCCTGGGTGGTGTCCCTTGACGCGCTGCCCTTGGGTAAACAGTTGTGGCAGTCCTGATGCACCCCAGAAGCCAGAACTTTGGGGGAAAGGCAGAGGAGACACAGCAGAGAACAAAGACCTGTTGACAAAATTATTTCAGGCCTGTTACGTCATCGGCACGAGGACAGAGCAACAGCTCAAGCCAGTGACGGCCAGCTGCAGTGCAAGTGTCTGTTTACTTAGCTTGACTGCATCAGGATCAGCGCTCTCATGGAGGTGTTGTCCTAAGACTATAATTATGGGATCCGTTAAGTCTCAATTAATGTAAAAACAGAAGGGGGGAAATTACTAATTTAAGAATCACAACTTATCTGGCAAACAAATTCTCTTAAGTCTCCAGTCCGTGGGAAAAGTAATAAAAAGGTTTCCTCCCGGCTGTAATGTTAGAAGGGACGGAGTGGCATCATGCCGGCTGAGTTACCTCCCCAACTCAGCCCTCCTCCAAAAAGAAATAACTAGACTCAAAAATCACATGTAAACATTCTGAAGATAGAACTTAAACTAAAGAAATTAAAGGAACAGTCATCACACAGCCGCCCACACTTCAGCAGAACAGTCTATTCACTAAAGGGCAGGAGGAAGTCTGGCTGGGCCCTCCTCTGCCTCTTCAGGCGCCCCGTCAGGTTATGCCTAAGAGTGGGAAGAGGGGTGACAGGTGAAACTAAAGACAGGAAAAGAGCCCTGAGAAGGAAGCTGGGCTGGAAGGGGCACAGCAGGAAGGTGCGGAGAGCCACCTGAGTGTTCCTTCCGTATGTGTCACTGATACGTGTATGGAACCTGTTTCTTTGTAGGTCTCTAAAACAGAGTGGATTCTTGTGTTCCTGTGCTAATTAAGGACACTTATTTAAAGGTTGAGGATTCACCTACGTGACCTCTGAAGAATTCCTCCTTCAAGCCTAAAGATATAAATAAAAGCAAAAATCTGGCTCGGCACCCATAACACAGTGGTTACAGCACTAGCCACATACACTGAGGGTGGTGGGTTCAAACCTGGCCCAGGCCTGCTAAACAACAATGACAACTGCAACAGCAAAAAAAATAGCCGGGCATTGTTATGGGTGCCTATAGTCCCAGCTACATGGGAGGCTGAGGCAAGAGAATTGCTTCAGTCCAAGAGTTGGAGGTTGATTTTACATAGAATAAGAGAATTTCTAATTAATACCATAGAGGAATTATTTGTATCTTAACATTAATTGAAGCCCACTTCTGTGCAAGAAAATTCAATTTGCCTGTCATGCTAATTCATACCTTCTTTGAATAAAGATGTAACACATCCAACACACACCACACCACAGTAGAAGCAAACTACAAAAAGACTAGAGGGGAAACCGCAGAATTGGCCGCTGTAAGCTAAGGGATTATTCAGAGAAACAGGTCAGGGGTAGAGTTAATCGCAGGGGACTGTTTTACAAGGGGTAAAATTTAAATCAAGATACGTGATATTTGCACATTGGCAGGGGGAAAAAAGAAGGCATTCGACAAAAGAACAAAGGTAAGAAATTAGGGATTCCTAAAAAGAAGAGATTGGTCTGGCAGCAATGGAGGGCCAGTCCGGGGTGACGCCCAGCAATCCTCTGAGGAAGATGTCCCAACACAAACAGAACCCTGGAGAACTCAGCAGGGCTCTCCCTTACCTTTTCCATAGAAGAACTTGCGATAATAGTAGGCCCCGAGGTCAATGTGCTCTATGATGTAGCGCTTCACTTTCTCCCTGTGAATGGGCTGGTTCTCCCTGGGCACCTCCAAGACGGAGACGCCTGCATTTGTGCAGTGAGAACTGAGAGACGACTCAAAGGAGCAGCTTTCGCCACCAGAACTGAAAGAGGCCGAGTTGGCCCGAGAGAGTGCAATCCGCCTGTCACCTTCCCCTCCGGTCTCATTCCTAAAGTAAGGACAGCTGAGGACGAGGTCATTACTCTTCCCATCACCTTCATCAGCGTCTAGGTTCTCTTTGGAGTTGAGGTCCTCCTTGCTCCCCAAAGGGGACTCACAGGTGCCCGTCTGGCCTGTGGGCATCTGGGTCTGGGACGCCGCAGAAGCCCCAGTGGTTATGTTCTTCCTTTTCCCCACACTAGCCCGTGTAGCCATGGCTTCATTGATATTAAACAAAATGCTCTGGACATCGTAATGTGCAAAACATCGCTGACAATTCCAAGAGCGAACGCCCCTCTCAAGACGGCTCTCCTCTAGGTCAGACGTGAACCTGAAAGTTTCGTGCTCACTTTTAACAGTTCGAAGTTTTCTGAAGAGGGATGTTTCCACAGATTCTGATTTCAACCTCCGTTTGAAAGGCTTGTCCCTGTCTCTCCCCATCAGAAGGGCACTGTCCATGTAGTCCAATCCTGAGATGCGGACAAATTCTCCCCTAGAAATCTGTGCTGCTGCGTGAAGGCTGGGAGAGATTGCAGGATCACAGGGGAAAAACTCAGGGAACCCAAAAGGGACCACTGCTTTGTGATCATAGTTGTCTACTCGGTACCCTCTGAGCATAGCAAAGAAGTTTTCACCAGATAAGCCCTGCCTGTCGATGGAGGAGGTGCTTCCATACTCCCTGTGCAGGGCAGCCCCGGTGTTGGGGTTCACGGCATTTTGGTCTAAGACATCTTCAGCATCAATGTCACTGATGGTGACATCACTGTTGCTTCTCTGTCTTATGGGGTGAAGTCCTCTTTGAGGGGAATGAACAAAGATGTCTCCAATTGTATACTTTGCCTCCACAAAGTCCAGATCGAGCTGTTCTTCTTGCTGACCATCACTCTGGTCATTCTGCCCGTTCTGCAGGACAGAGGTGACGCTTTCGTAACTGGCCTGAGATCGGCTTTCCCATAGTGCTTTGCAGGTCAGCTCCTTGGAGCAATCCTTCTTAGGAGGCCACTCAGACACCCTTGCTCTCACACCCATTTTAGGCACAGCTGGGGTACCATTAACTGGACCCCCACTACTCTCACTGGAACTTGAGGCATTTAAAGAAGTAGCCGGTCCCATGTTGCCATTAATGGCTTTAAATTTTCGAGCAAAATAATCGTCTGACTGCATGATTCTGGGAGAATCCTTGAACTTGGAAGAGGTTCTGCCAAGCTTGTGCTTCTCTTCTTGTGACTGCCTTGGGTCACTCATGTCTACCAAGGCAAGAAGCTCCAAGTCTCATGAGGAAGACTGGTGTAATTCTAATTACATTGTTATTTACAACGGTCTAATAAATGCAGATATATAGGCTTTTTCTATAATAGTAGTCTTTCTTTTTTAACCAAAAGCAAACAACATCCTCAGAATATAGTTTCTCCAAAACCAACTTGCTTCTCCATCACAGTAATAATTTTGCACACCTCTGGTTCTTTTCAAAAGTACTCCTTGAGACATCTGGTCATGGGAATTTCCTTCACCTGAATTAAAAGACAGGAAATAGCCATTAGTAATTTAATATGGTTCAAGTTCAATACATGCTACAGTACAGGTTCTTTTGCGTGTTTCTCCCATGCTTCTGTCTGTGAAATTTCACATATCCACAGCTTTGCTGAGCATCTCTGTCTTTCTCCAACACCTGTTTTCTCTCTCTGTAGGGTCAGGTAGAATTCACACCACACAATCAAGCATTAATGTCTCTGAGAAACCTTTCCAGAATGCCTCCCACCCACACCCACATCTGAGCAAAGAGTGCTTCCTCTGTGACCCCACAGCTCCCGCATTTACATCCAACAGCACAATTTTCCTTATCTCTAATTGCTGTTTGCTGACTGGCTGACTCTCAGCTCCTCCACACCCAGAATCGTGCCTTTCAGCTGTGTACCAACATTAACTATTAACGTGGCCTGGCTTAAAGCAGGTAATCAGGCAGCATTCCCATGAATAAATTATCTGTAAGAGTAGCACAACAGTCACGTATGTAACATGTTATTATTTTACTTTCTTTCAAGTAGTTAAGATTCAAAATGTCCCATAACAAAAGGATCAATACCAGACGTTAGCAAGTAAGTTTTCATAATGGTCATCCATAATCAAATTAGAGCTCACAGAGACCCTCCTTAAGTGGGAAGAGGTCTTCAAGGATTTAGTATGGTATACCACAAAGACTTTTTTAGACCAAGACTCACTACGTCGCCCTCAGTAGAGTGCCGCAGCATCACAGCTCACAGCAACCTCAAAGTCTTGGGCTTAAGTAATTCTCTTGCTTCAGCCTCCCAAGTAGCCCAAATACGTTTTCAGTAGAAAGATTATTAGATAAGAAGTTGTCAAGTTTTTAGTTTCCAGGAAGAGATCTGATAATAGCTTGATTATATAGAAAATAACTATAATTCAGTCATCCTTGATCCTTTTAAACATAATAATCCTAAGTAAAATAGGTTATGTGCAGCCATTTATCTTTTCGTTCTGAGAACCATGGGATGGTACGTTTATTCTGTGAATGGAAGTAGCTGACTGCTCATTTTCTCCTTGTTTGCCACATCCTCAAATATCGTATTTCTTCAATTATGGAACAGCTCTGGGAACAGACAGCATGTTGTCAGGCCCAGACTGATTTTTTTTTCCTAGTGGAATGGGGTGGACAACTGCCATCATAAGTAAATTACCAGCTATTCCAAGAGATCAACCTCAAGTCATTAAGAGCCCACTGCAAAGGGTTCCTACGCTGTTTAGGTAGTTGGGCTTTTAACATTTTTTCAAATGAATTGCAGTTACTTCTTATGCTTTGGTGAAGGGTGAAGAAAACTGGCCATGTTCTATCTCTATTTTCATTATAATTTCCAGAAGAGGTACAGTTGTTCTTTCACTCTTACGGAAGTGAATAAGATAATCTGTCATGAGTTGGGAAAATATATAATCCCTGCAAATATTTCTGTTTAATTAAAGATAAAGTTAGAAGACAAAGTTAAAGAGTTGATTAGCTGAGGTTTCTGCTACCACGTGGATACATTTTGGTGTTTTACATTTCTGAGCACCTTTATTTTACCCTGCACACAGTTGCTTGTGGCATAATCAACTAAAAAGCTGTGCTCTGGTACTTCGGGACATAACCATTTGCTAACCAAAAATGATATAACAAATATATATATACAAGTCTAGGAAATGCAAAGAGCCACATTAACTATTGTTCTGAAACTCCTTTACCTTCCTGTTTATAAGATCAAACAAACACTAATTAAAATATGAGGACATACCCTACCCCTCCTTTCCATGCTGTGGCACACACTGGAGCACCAGTGTTGTAAGCACATTGGAGTCAACGCAGGAAAGACTGGAGGCACAGTTTGCAGACTGACCACCCGGGGTCCGACCCCACCACCCCCGAGCTGAGTAAGCCACACCTATGACCTGTTCATCATGGTCCATGGGAAAGGTCTTACGTTTATGCCACCACTAATAGAGGTATAAAAATGCCCTAGAGAAACTATGACATATTAAAACTAGGACTAGCAAAGACAAGACAGATACTAAATAATTAGCTCTGGGAAACCTGACTGTAACACTATTGGGATTTATTGTGCTCATACGCTTTGAAAATCCATCTTGTGAGCTTTCATACCCCTCTACATTTGTTAAGTTTCTCATTGTTTAACAGACAATATTAAAAATAAAAAATGTTTATTCCATTGCTCTCCTAAAGAAATGGAAGACAGGCTCGGCGCCTGTGGCTCAATCGGCTAAGGCGCCAGCCACGTACACCCAAGGTGGCCGGTTCGAATCCCCAGCCTGGCCCGCCAAACAACAATGATGGCTGCAACCAAAAAATGGCCGGGCGTTGTGGCGGGTGCCTGTGGTCCCAGCTACTTGGGAGGTGGAGGCAGAAGACTCACTTGAGCCCAGGAGTTGGAGGTTGCTGTGAGCTGTGATGCCACAGCACTCTACCCAGGGAGAAAGCTGGGAGGCTCCTGTCTCAAAAAAAAAAAAAAAAAAAAAAGAAAGAAATGGAAGACAAAGATATAGTCCAAAAATAAGGATTATTTTTTAAATATAAACATATGCAATTAAAATACATAAATGTATACCAAATTTTGTTATTAGATTTGTTATAAAGGATAAAAACAATATCAAACACAGCACATGAAACTCTTTCCTAAAGGTATATGAAAATATTCTTTCAGTTATGATTTTTAAATGTTTTTTTTGGTGTGATAACATTAGCTGCTAATTTTTCAGCTTAGGATCCATTCCCCTTTCCTCTGATAATGCTCTTCTGAATTCCCTTGAGGAAACCATTTGTGTGGGTTTAACTCCACCCCTAACATGTGACCTGACTTTTACCAGTTATGAGTGCCTCATCCCCTGGCCACTGAGGCTGGCGCTGGCACGCACCCCAGATCCCAGCTCCGCACCTCCCCCCTAAGGCTTTGCTCCACTGCAGCTTGGCGAAGTTCTCTGTGTTGCCTGTTAATCTCTCTCTCTGCCTCGCTCAGTTTCTGTACTCCCAGACCTGGGCCTTTGTCAGAGCTGCTCCATCTAACTGGAGCACCACCTGCCTGGACTGAGCTGACAGCCATTCATGGTCATCACTGTCCTCCCCAACCAGGTGACCCACAGTGTCGTCTTTTCCCAAACACCCATTTCGCATGCCTTACACAACTTCCTGCTCCTCTCTGCGTACCTCCCCTACCAGAAAGCTCTGTGATGCCAAGGCTGTATCTGCAGCGCCTAGCACAGGTGCTAGCATGTGACAGAGGTCCCATAAATATTAAAAAATTAGTAAATTGCTAAACAAATACCTTAGGCAGTAACCCCTGATAACATATTTAAATAGAAAGCTCCTACAGTTACAGAATGTACTGTAATCATGTAGGCTTAATTTGACTTTGCAGAAAACTGGTCATTTAAAGTCAGATTAACTATGCACTTTGTAAGACACTATTTTCCCAAATCTTCTAACAGGTGAACATAAAATTCAAAAACTATTCCACTCTGAAAACAAAGCTTCCCACCCCCATTTCTGTACCGGCGAGATGAGGTGATTACAGACGTGTATTGTGTACAAGGAAAACGATGCCATACTTCACCTTCTAAGAGTCTCAGCAGCTTCCTCTATTAGGCCGAAGGCTCATCCCCAAAACATGACAATAAGGAGACCCACACGGCCAACCCCACAAGTCTCTGCCCCTTCTGCGCTGGGCAAAGAGGAGACTGTGTGCTGCACTTCATTTCCTCAGGGGGCTTCTGAGCCGCAGAACCTAGGCCTGTGAAGGGTGGCACTCCAAACAGGAGGGCACACGGAAAACGCACCATCGAGAGGATTTGGTCCCAGCGCACCTGGGTTTCCTGACCAAGTTAGACATGAAGTTGGAGGAAGCAAAGAGCCCTCACATCTTCTTTTTCATAAACAGCAAGCTGTCAGTGTGCTCGTCCTTCTAGCTGATTAGAAAATGGTCATGATGGTTTTAGACTGGCAAATGCCAAGTTCTCAAACAAAAGCGCAAAAGTGATATTTGATGAAATATTAAGACAGTGTAGCATAAAATGGGTCCTCATTGTACATGCAAATGGTAGACGCCGCCCTCACCACTTGCCTTCTTTCTGCCTTATTCTAATTAAGAATATAAAGGTACTATTTTCCTAAGTGAATGGCTAAGTGAACTCACACTTCTAAGTTGATGTGGTTAAATAAATAAATAAATGTCAAGGAAAATGCAAGAGAAATTATCCCTTCCCTAGGGCTTTATATAATAATCATTTATTAATATATATTTATTATTACATATATTATTAATATACCTACTGAAAATAAGTTACTATGTTATATTGAGACCTATGACCTTACCAGCAACATGAGTATCCTCTTTTCTAGGTAATTTCTAAGCTTCGTTTCTGATCTGGGGATCAGGGGAAAGATACAGAGTGGACCTGAGAATGATCCTTAATGAACATGGATCTCTGGGCTTTTCTGCCGACAGTTTTCTTTCCCTGCTTTAAGCTAATTCTGAAGGTCAAGGGCACTGCTCCCTTACACTGCCCACTCATCGTTGCACTTCATCAAATTCTGTGGCTTTTGCTCCCCAGTGAAAATAAAAAATTGTCACCTGCACTCTGTGAGCCTTTAAAAACGACATGGAAACTTCTATGAACTCACAGGTCGGGGGGCCCCCACGTGAAAACTGGCTAGGGAATGCAGCAACTGACTACTCAGACAGAAAGTAGAGAATTTAGAGCCTGAAAGAATAATCTATCCTCATGCTCATGGTCTCGGTAATAATTTTTAAAGGATAGAACAGAAACGGAGAACATGTGATACTTTGGCATAATTGTCTTTAAATAGAATGTTTTTCAAAGTTTTCCATGAGACATCAGTGAGTCTTTAAGACCAGTGTTATAGTTATAATGGGGCCACTAATCAGGACTGCAGCTGTAGCAAATGGATTGAAGAAGCACCAAATGCACATATTATATGCCCCATTCAAGGGGAAAATGGTTAAAATTATATAGCAGATTTATAATACAAGCATAACTATAGTAAAATGCTTATTTTTCATACCAATATTTCATCAGCTCTAACAGTAACATGTATAATTGGGCAGGGAATAACAAGACGGATAAACTGAGCACACTTTTACCCTCTCTCTGTGGCCAAGAAGACCACCAGAGAGTTGAGGTGTTGCTCAGATTTTAGGCCTGGTATCCTGAAATGCATTTATCACAAAATAAGTCCAGGTACATGCAGGAAAGTATTAAGTGAAGCTGTAACTAAATATCTATAAAGCAAGCTCATATTCATACTATAGTAAGCTACTAAAACCAAGGGGATGAGACAATTTCATAAATAGGCTTTTATTAAATGATAATGGTTATAAATTAGGAAGTTCAGTAATATTTTTGACTGGTAAGTTTTTGATATGTACAGTTATTAAAATAAGTTCTTAGAAATTTATCTTGACTTAAACATCAAGATGGTTCCAAAGATAAAATATTTTTAGACATGAGAACTTCATAAGAGCAGCATTCTCCTCTCTGGGGTTTTATCTCCTATAATTTGTGGAGGGGAATAAAATATATTCTTGGTGGAAAGCTCTCGCTGGTGTCAGACCGACCGTCACATTTCACGCACTGCACCGGCTATGTGGAGGATCTCGTGAGTGACATGTAGGTCTCCTGGGTGCGGCTATGGACTGTCGCATCAGAATAAAGCAGGCGTTCAGGAAAGGGCACCTGAAAACTTCTGTCTCCACAAGAACCCTATATCTACTTCATAATGATTCCTCATGGTGAAGAAAATAACTCAAATCTGAGGTTTGCTGGGGGATCTCTCGGGTAACTGAAGCAGCTTGGTGACTCCTTCTCAGTGAGGTGCGGGTCAGGACACTCACTGCTGATGCCTCCAGCCCCCAGAGACAGGCACGCAGTTGGCATCACGATTAACTATGTGCATCCACCTAAACCAGCGGTTCTGAACCTGTGGGTCGCGACCCCTTTGTAACAATGGAAATACGCTGTGGCATTAGGAAGGTTGAGAACCACTGAAGGGGTCTGAGAGTCACGGATGTGACTGCAAGCCAAAGTACCCTGCAGCACTGAGGCCACACGTTCTCCTAACACAGGATTCTCTTTTCTCTCGTTTGGTTTCCCGGCTGGCTCTCCCTCCTCTAGTCTTCAAATGCTCAGGCTCTTCAGGGCCTGTCCTGTTCTGCCCCCTCGTTCATGTGTCACTGTGCAATCCCAGTAGTTCCATATGCCGTCTCTATGCTGAGGACTCGTGACTCTCTAAGCCTCAAGTTCAAGAACATCTCACAGTCAACACTTCTAACTGGGGCTATGACAGTGTACGTCCTCTACCCACCTCCTCCTGCACCGAGCCTGATGCTCTGTGCCCAGCTCAGGGACACCACCACCCATCACCCAGGTGTCCACACGGAACACCCAGCGTTCATCCTGCCGTCCCTTTAGAACCCAGCCCGATTCTGATCATTTTACCTTCAGGTCCACACCCATCCTCTTCAAGTGCTACTGCCATATATACAGACACTATCATAGCTTTGCTGGATTGTGATGAAATCCCTCCACAGTTCTCCATTTCCCTCAGGAAAAATCAAAGCCTGTTTGTGTCAAGGCAGCCCGGGCCACTCCTGACTTGGTGCACAGTGCCCGCCTGGCCCTGCCAGCTTCAGACTTCCTCGCGCTACACGCGCATGCTGGCCTTCGTCTCCTACCCACGGGCTCTGCACTTGTGCTCCCCCTGCCCAACCCTCTGCCAGACACTCTTGCCCCCTATTTTGCTAAAGGTGTCATCAACCACATCTACCTCTCAGCTCACATCTCTTAGCTTCCAGAAGCCTTCTCAAATCTGAAGGTCGGCTCTGAGGGAAGGATCTTACGGTACCCTGAGGCCTTTTTCTTACCACGGGTCACACCACTCTTTCACACCAGTTTCCTTACTTGTCATTGTCCTCCTTTAAACTGTGAGTCCTGGGAAGGCACAGCCAGGTCTTTGCATGTGGACACTCAGCAAACATCCAGTTCTATCAAACACTGGCTAAGACTGTGGCAAAGTGCATATCCTGAGACTCAGGCTCTTATCTATACGATGGGGTTCATTATATCTATTAAAGATTCAATGAGATTTAAAGTTCTGGAAGTTATAGTGGAAAAAATTAATGAGTACTTTCTGATATTGCTTTGAACAAATGATAAGATCTATCACTACTCCAAAGAGGCACAGTAAAGGGAACGCAAAGGAGGGAATGTTCACAAAATAGGAGATGGTTCCTGATTGATTCACGTGTGAAGAATGAGAGAAACACGAGGCAGGACTGACTCGACACTCAACTGCTAAGCCAGGAGGCAGACAGCTTGTAGAAGGTAGAGAAATCGCCCCAAACATCTCCATCTACTCAGGAGTTATTCCCTTCCCAACTACAACTTCTATTTAAAATAATTTTAAAGACTTTTATATTGTATTGGAAAGAGATAATTATGGGGTTTTTAACTTCCTGTGTGTCAATAAAATATAGGATCTATTTCCTGGAAGTCAGCCGCTATCCTATCCACCTATTTGTCAAAAATAGAATTAAATAAAGAGCCATGTTGGTAAGTAGACAATGTTGATTGGGGAATTTTTTGAAGACAGAAAAACAACTGTGAGTATTGATTGCTTCCCATTAAATTTTTTAAATCGGAAAGAGATAAAAAGACATGGCTCCCACCTCCTTCCCTCAGGAGGTTATTAGTTAATACACCTTTTCAGCAATGTGGCCCTTGAATTACAGATGCACTGCAGGCCATCAGTCGTCCTAATTAACAATTTAAGCTGATGCATTTGTGTCTGTGGAAAACACAGCAAAAGAAGAAAAGAATTTCTATTTAATGCCCACCAATGTAGACTATAGTTGTTATTTTCATTTAAGAATCATAGGAAATAATATGTTCTATTCTTCAAATGAAAATTTAGTGACACTGGGCAGCAAAGAAGGGAACTGAGCATTTTATAATAAAAAGTGGGCAGGTTGTAGCCTTAAATACCAAGAAAGAGCCTTCCTGTTTTTCACTCCAAAGAGCAGTTCACCTCTCTCTCTTCTCACTAATACTGTTCTCCACTGGATCCCAGTAGAAACTCTTGCAAAGGGTTTATGTCACGATGCTCAGCAAGACTAAAGTCAATCAAAACTATTGAAAACTGAAGTAAACAGAACAGAGCAGCCACTTCGAGGTACCCTCTGTTCAAACGCACAAGTCAACTACAAAGCCACCAAATCGGAAGATGTTTCCTTTCAATTCAGCATAAAGCACATGAAAAGAAAACCCTGTCAACCCGCACAATGGTGTGGGGTTTCATTTTTTTAAACAGTAATTTCAGCAGCAAATACACAACAAACTCCATTCACTAGTCCCACACACCGAAAGCCATCTTTGCACTATTTTCATGTTTGTGCGAATTATAAGATACTGAGTTTTGTTGAAAGCGCTCTGCCATTTATTATCTGGAACAAAAAACCTTCCTGTCACTTCGGTAAATAATGTATTCAGTTGTGTTAGGAGCTGTGCTGGCTGCGGAGGGTGGGAGGAGGAGAAAGATGACGGAGAAAACTGCTTCCTCCTCAGGCAGCTTAGCTGGGTGAGACCCAGGTGTTTATACCAAGTCCTGGAAGACATCAGGTTAAAAGCATAAGACACTACACTGACCAAGCCAAGGGACGCGAGTGATCTCCATGTGGGCCGCACGCACACACACACATACACGCACACACGCTCCATGACAGCGAGGGGCTGCGGGACGTGTACCCCACACACTGCGGACGCGGGCAAACTGACACCACCCTCTGAGCACGAGTCAGAGAATACACATAAAACTACAAAACTTCTGGTTTCACTTCAGATCTTTTGGTTCAACAGTCTACAACTGAAACATCTACCTAAGAAAATAAGAGATAAAAAAGCACATTCAATCAAAACAATGAAAATGAAAATCTGAAACAGTTTCCATAGCCAGTAGACAGAGGTACATGTTACGTCTACATAATGGAATATAACACAGCCCCAAAGTTTTTAGAAAATATGCATGAGATTGAGGATTCACAGTATGATATTATGTGTAAATAGCCATATACAAAACTTTACATAAAACATGAAATAAAGAATGTTAAAAATCTATACGCATTAAAATACTGAAAAGAAACATCCCCATATTATGGTAGCGATTAGCTATTCCAAGTAGCCCCATGCATGCTTTCTGCTTTCTTCCTTGTATTTCTCTAAAATGCCCAAAATGCATAACTATATACATTAATTCATATACATACACACAAATAAACAGTGAATGTTTAAACTACACAGAGCATATTACACGTTACTCTTCACTGAGTACAATCAGAGCACTGTTAGTTTCCTGTCCCCCTTTTAAAGACCCACAGTGGAAGAGTTAAAGACGAGAATGGATATTAGCATTGGATAAACAACATTTATTGCTAATTAATTTTAAAAGTATATATTTTTCATGGAAGTTATTTACAAAAATACTGCCCTCATTCCCCCAAAGTGGAAATTACTTTGGCTGGGCTGATAATATCCTCCACTCAGACCCACTTTCCTGGGCCTTATACCTCGTATGATGCTTGGTACATTGCAAGGCTGGCCGTGGAGAAGAGGGCACAAAAGACTAAGAATTAAGAATGTTGTTGTCCTAGCTCTGGGATGTTATTAACTTGGGACACTCAGCAACCTACTGACTCACTTTGGTTTCGTCTGGGCAGTGGGGATAATGTCTGTTCAGCTCAGACACCGTGGGGCAAAGAAGAAGCACACATCAGCACTCAAGCAAAACATGTGTCTGCTAGTCCCCGGACACCCCGCAAAAAGAAGCCTGAGCCTAAGGGTTAAGCCACCTACCCAGACGCATCTGTAGCCCTAGCCAGGTCCTTTCCATCCCATCAAGGAGCGATTTAAAACTGGGGAAGCAGAAGCCCGGGGAGCAAGGAGGATCAGAAGTGAAACAGAGGAAGCGGCTAGCAACATAGTAACTGAGCAAATGAATGCTATATAAAAAGTCGCCACTGAATTTCACACTGAACTTCACCACCCAACCTCTCTGAGGAGTGCCCGAGACTAATCCACTCCCTGTTGTACTGACACTGAAAGCCACCTAAGCTGGACACCATTGCAGGAGAAAGCAGATCTGGGCCCCCCCAGACCCAGGGACCTGGCAGCACCCGAGTCTAACTGCCAAAAGCACACAGGACGGTGTGTGCACTTACCTCAGCCCCTAACCCGCTGCTAGGGACGTCTTCCAATTCCAGAATCTATACACAGTGCTCTAACACACGTCCTGCCCTGAGCGGCAATCCTAAAGTTACACTGATCCTTCAAAGGTGGGCAAGGATAGAAGTTACTCATCGGACACTGTCCCCTCCCTATTATCCAAGCACCAGAGACCACGGCTGTGGATTTTAACACCCTTCTGGCTGTCCCTCCCTACATCACAAGACTCCTTATGCCCAGGGAGTCTTTCCTCCCAGACCACGCTGAGGGCAGTCCCCCTCTCTGAGGGGGACTCCCCAAAGCTTCCTGTGTTCCAGAGCCCCAGTCTTCCTGGGGGCCTGACAAAATGCAAATGAAATATCAGAGAGTCGGCTCCAATGTTACTGACATAATAAAACAAATTAGCTTCACAGAAGGGCAGGTCTACATATAAACCAATGACCTGGTGAGTAGGTGAAGAAAAGTATTAAAAATACTGGATCTACTCTGTGAGTTCAAATTCTACGTCCCTCGGTGGCAATAAAGGTGTCCTAAAAGAAAACAGAAAACTTTGGGGCATGGCGTCAGAGGTCAACTAAATTAAAAATTACCAGATTTTTTAATGGACAGATGCAGAAGAGACTTTATACTTTTTAATTATCTGCCTTCACTGGTAACTGTTCTTGCCCTGTTGATTAGCTGTAAGCCTAGCCCATTCAATTCTCCAGAAAACAGTTTCTTGGAAACTCAAACCCAAGAGTCAAGTTAGAATTAATCCTTAAGGAATTTTTTCCCATAACGCACTTTAATAAGCCATTTGCTTCCAGAGGGATATACAATTTCAATTCCCTAGTCAAAGGGAGCAAATTCCAGTGCACTGAGGTGGAAACTCTTCCTAAACATACTCTATGTGCACATTCTAAAGTAGGAACTGAGTGCTGAATGTGAAAAGGAAACTTAATCCACTTTTAATTACAGAACCACACTAATTAATTTGTCTTGAGTATTTTTTAAGGAGTTCCTAGTACCAAAGAGCTTTACCTGAATTAAAAAAGAAGCAAAAGAATAACCACTTAATATATAACATTTTATTAATATAACAAGAACACTAAAAACCCCATTTCTTTATGAAAACTTGCTGTCATGGGAAATCACTACTTTCTTTGCATCTCTAAAATGACTGAGATGCTGAAACTGGACTTGGACGGCTCTCTGTGAGACAGACGCAGCGTCCATCAGTGAAAGCTCATCTCACGTCAGCAGCAAGCAGAGCGTGTGTGTCTCAGCTTTCTGAAAAACACAGGTAGACCCAAATACCTTGTTTAATAATGTGACACTTATTATCCAATGTTAATGTATTACATTTACTAAGTGATTCACCATTATCAAAACCCTTTTTCTAGGAAAAACCCTGGAAAGACAAGAGGGAGATTGTTCTCCCCATTTATTTAAACAAACAAGGACAAAATCTCACGGCAGTGAAGTAGGAAGTAATCTGCCTACAATCAAATGACCGTGACTCGGGAGAGGCAGACCTAGAACCCAAGGTGCTTCATTCTTCCTACTGTCACTTACAAAGCTCTCAAATTTATCCGTGGCCCTTAAGAATTAGAAATTAAAACACTGACTAAAGAAGTATTATTATTTTTCTGTGTGTGTGAGACAGAGTCTCACGATGTTACCCTGGATAGAGTGCTGTGGCATCACAGCTCACAGCAACCTCCAGCTCTTGGGCTTAAGCGATTCTCTTGCCTCAGGCTCCTGCTAAAGAAGTACTTTTCTTTTTCTTTGAATTTTGCTTTCAATCGTTGTAGTTTGAAGTGTTTTTTTTTTTTTTAACTAAAACAAAAATTACTGACTTTGTCCAGTGGAACCCAAATTCGTTAACTCCAGGTGACTCTGCTGCTCCTCCTTCCTAACGAAGGCGCTTCTCCTCCTCCCCTCTGAACCAGACCGAGGGCGGATTCCCATACGGGCCGTGAGGCGGCGGCCGCTGCTCCAGCCTGACCCCACCAGAGGCTCATGCACAGGCCCAGCTCAGTCGAGTGGCACTGTGTTCCCAGCTGGCAGCTACTAGTCACCCTAATATCCCAAGGGATCTCACGTGCGAACGGCAGAACAGACTGGACGCGATCCTGGCCACACCGCCGCCAAATCACATCAAAACTTCACACCACCGCCAACTATCACGCTTTGCTGATCCTTTCTGGTTTTGCCTCAAAGCAGTGGTCTTTTTTCTCTTGGGCAGAGCCCTGTGTAGTGCTTTTAGGGTCAATCACCTTCTTCACATCATAACATGAGATCGTAAGGGAGGTAATCTAGTCTCACACCCCCACTTTAAAACCTACAAGTTAAATGATTTGTCCAGCTCATACCACTAGTTAGGAACAAAGCTGACTTCCTACTGGGGTTCAAAAAGCCATGTGGTACTAATGAAAACGATCCATTTTGGTACAGACAGATCTCGGTCAGACTGAAGATGCACAACTGCCAGGCGTACCTCGGTTGGGCTGCCTGACCCTCCCACCTCCGTGCTTTTGCTTAGATAGCTCCCTTGCTTGGAATGTCTTTCTTCTTCCATTAAAAGTGGCAAATCTCTGCATTCACAACCACCTGTGACTCTTTTCCCCTCCAAACTTCTGTTTACCCTGAAACTTTGCCTTCACAGTACTTTGTTCCTTTATTCTATCGGTCTGTATTAGATTCGTCCATCAACAACAACACATCTACCGATCTACCTACCAAGTGTCAAGCTTGGCCCAGAAGGATGGGAGACACGGCTGTTGGCTCAGGGAGGCCAATACAAGCTTCCGGGCAAAGCATTTGATGAGCACGGGCTCAAAGAATGCCCACTAAGGATTTCCGCTGTCGTTCTTGGGTTGTACTAACTAAAACAGCACCCAGAGTTGTGCACCGTCCCACCCATAATGTATTCACTAAGAGTAAAAACACACACATTGCAAAACTGGACACCAGCTGGGATATGGCGATGGGACTGCAATTACGACATCACAATTTCCTGCTCTCTTTCCTCAGCTAAGAGTCAGGAGTTGCAAATTTTTATTCTTGTGTGGGGGGAGAAGCTGTCAACTGTGGCTGACAGCAGACAAAAGCCGGCTGTAAGAGGGCCTCATTATATTTGTGAGCACTGCCCTGCCTACCGCGGGGTGCTGTGTCATCAGCACCTGCAGCCTCATTTCACCATCGACACCACAGTTTGGGAGAGAAGTGGCAGTTCCCAGACTTCAGTCTGAGCAGTCACTGGTGATTAAAGCAGAACTCCTCTGACCCTTGTCTCTAAAGGGGAACCAACCTGTTTCTCCTGTATTCTTTCCTGTATAACCAGAACACGTCATCAAGTCCCCTTCACATCTGAGCCAGTTTCTCCTTTAAGCACAGGCAGGCTTGAGCACTTCCATAAAGTACAATGAACTAGAAAGGTTTCTTAAAGTATTCAGCACAGATTTCTAAGCAAAAAGGTAAATATCCTTTCTAAGTTAACACATCTGGGCTGAGTTTTGACCTGTGGTTCTCTAACCAGACTATGCATTGTCAAAATTACCTAACCTTTTTATTCCTTGATTCTTAGGCTCTAGCTCCAGAGATTCTGGCTCAGAGGACGTAACACTGGAATCTAGAGCTTTTTAAAAGGTGATGCTCGTGCACAACTAGGATCGGACGCAACTCTGAGGGTGAAAACGCAACTCTGAGAGATGAAAATAAAGTTAAATGCACCATTCTTGACTCTTCCTCTTCTCCCTTTTCAAGGACTAAACTATCTTCTCTCAGATTAAACAGCTGAATGTTGGGCAATTTACTGACTCAGAGTGTTCTTTAGTTTGTTTTGAAGAAAAGAAATCTCAAGCGGAGAATGAAGGTACGGCTACTGCAATGACCAGGCCAGACAGGGTGATGGGGGCTTGGACCAGGTGGCGGCACAGGAGATGGGGAGAAGTGGGGGAAGTGAAAAGGCAGAGAACAGGACAAGTCAGGGAACTGCGGCCTGAGTACCTGGGCAGGTAAACTGACCCTTATTAGGATGGAGAAGGCTGCAAGAGCATCAGGGGCTTGTGGTTAATAGATCGTGCAGACGCTGAGGAGGGAGGGCCTAAGAGACAGGGAGGACTGGAGAAGACTGAGTTACTTTTGCTGCTATTGTCATCATTCCAGGTGAAATCTTAACTCCGCCAGCTCCCACTCCTCACTCCGTACTGTAAGGTCCACTATGTTTTCAATCCATTCGGGCACACGGTAACAAGAGACCGGCCTTGCAGTTCTGTGCAGTTTTCAACGAGGGTGGAGAGGAGGAAAAATACATTTAGCTTCCAAAATTGTTCACATACTTCTTGAGGGCAGTAAAGCACATCCCATAATGCTTATTAAAATGAACTGAAATGTCTGAGAAGCTTGTATTTGGATTTTGAAGAAAAGATGCCGAGGTTTGGCTGCAATATGCTCCAATCTAGGCAAATAGAAGAAAAATACAAAGTAAACCCAGATTTCACGTCCCTGTTAAACATCCTGAGTAGTACAGCAGGATTCCTGCTTTCACTCAGAAGGAACACTACAGTGGACGGGGTAACTCACGGCACCCGGAACAGAAAACGCGATCGGGTTCAGCAGAAAATCTGCAAAATCTGCCTTGGTGTTCTGTTCTATGATTAGCTATCTGGGTTCCTGAGCTGACAGACGGCACGGGTCAGAGCTTCCCAAAAGCCTGTGGCCCAGAGCCAAGTCCGTTCCCAGAGACCTAACTGAGGAGTCCAACACACAAGTTCCTCAGCCTCTCTCCTAAAAACCCTGACTCATAAGACTGGGCGTGGGGCCCCCAGACTGTTTTTAACAAGTTTCTCAGGTATTTCTGCGGTTGAATCATCGTTAAGATCCCTAGAGTAGGAAAGTAATTTGGAAAAAACACAACATTACACAAGCACATACACGATTGAAACATTAATTCAGAAACAGAGCTCATGACTGGATTACCCTTTCAAGTCACTCCTGTACCCGCTTCCCTCTTACCCTAGTACTATGCTTGTTGAAGGCCACAGTTCTCTTCCAAATGCCGTGGCCCAGGTGGCCCAGAGTTCAGCGGGGTAATAATCACTAGAGGAAGCAGGGTACAGCCACAGCTGGCTTCAAACTGGAGTTAGAGTCAGAGACGGGTAAGCTGAATGAGAAAACGGAGATGAGCCTTTACATCACAAGACGTATCCTGGGGTCAGTGTTCACATGAAGGACGAGAGACAGCAGGCAGAGCGCTGATACATGACAGGGGACAAAGCTGGGGCACGTATGGACATCCAGGTAGGCAGAGGGGCACAAAGGGAATGATGCCACACACACTCCGCCAGACCCTCGATGTGTAAGATACGACGTCCACACCACTCCACCAGACCCTTGATGTATAAGATACGACGTCCACACCACACTCCAACAGACCCTCGATGTATAAGATACGACGTCCACACCACACTCCGCCAGACCCTCGATGTTTAAGATACGACGTCTACACCACACTCCGCCAGACCCGTGATGTGTAAGATACAACGTCCATACAACCTCCACTTAAAGACAAGGGAACCCTGTTCACAAACACTTAAGAAATTCATTTAAAGTCAAATCATGTGTTACTGAAGACTGAGAATTCAACAGCAAGTCTTCCCAGCTATATACATATCTGTACTCTTGCCATCCACAAAATATATTCCATATATATTTTATATGTATATATATATATGCAAACACATATATATATAATATGGTACTAGACACCAAAAAGTGAAAAGATATTGTGTTCATGGATTAGAAGATTTAAAATTGTTAAGAAGTATGTTCTAGCCAAAGAAATCTACAGATTCAATGTAACTCCTATCATAATCCCAATGACTTTTTTTTGTGAAAATAGGAAAACTTATCCCACAATTCATATAGAATCACAAGGGACCCCAAATAGCTGAATCAATCTTGAGAAAGAACAAAGCTGTAAGCCTCATACTTCTCATTTCAAGATGTAACCAAGGCAGTAAGTTCTTACATAAAGAAAAGCACAGACCCGAAGGGACGGACTGGAGATCCCAGAAATAACTCCTCACATATACTGTCAAATGATTTTCAACAAGAATGCCAAGACCATTCAATGCAGAAAGAGCCGTCTTTCACCAAATGGTAGTAGGAAACCTGAATATCCACAAGCAAAACAATGAAGTTGCACCCTTCCCTAATCCCATATGCAAAAATTTAACTCAAGCTGCAAGTCAGCTCTAATGACGTTACTGCACTCAGCCTAGGCACCCAGCAAGACCCTGTCTCAAAGACAAAGCGAAAAAACACCTTAAAATGAATCAAAGACCTAAACATAACTAAGTGCTAAAACTATAAAAGTCACAGAAACAAACAGAGGGGAAAGGCTACATGATAACAGATGTAGTGATAATTTCTTGAATAGGGCAACAAAAAAAGCTAATTCCTAAGGTGGTCTTCATCAACGTTAAATACCTCTGTCCGTCCAAGGGCAGAGAAGGAAGCAGAAAGGCAGTCCAATGACTGGAACAGGAGAAAGGCTTTGTAACAACACCCCTGGTACAAAAGAGCCCAGAGGCCCGACTAGGCTTGGCCATCCCGCCGTGGCAGCTCCTCTGTTCCCTGCAAGGCGACCACCGCAGTCTTTCCTCTCTGGAGGACCCGCCATCCAGGCACTTACGTTCAGCTGCTTGAGGAATCCTCCCAGTACCATCCTCCCCCAGTTCCACACAACTCCAAACATTTCCCCTTCCTCTCTGAAGAGTATATGAAAATAAATGACTTGCATAGATTATCTCCTAGGCTTTGACCAATGGAATAAGTTGCAACGGGTTGTTTTATACTCATAATCCAAATGGCAACATCACTTCCACTGACCTCAGGTTTTGATCCTATAGTAATGTAGAAGATCCATTTCCCAATCACCAACTCCAACTTTGCAGCTCCACTAGTCCAAAGAAAGATAAGAGAGATTTTAACAAATGGCTCAAACATCAGGAGCCAGGTCTCCAGTCTGCCAGAGAAAGTGCACTGCATCCCGGGAAACATCCACAACATATGTTTTTTTAAAGCTGTCATAATTTAAAGTCTCTCTAAACATCTACTGTTTAATTTAATTTTCCCTCATGAATGTCTGGCTTCAGCTCAAATTGAATCAACATTTCCATTATAAATCTCTATTTTCACATTTGCCTGTAAAACATCTTTAGTCTGAAATACGATACAAGCAAAAGCATGAATTTGCATGCTCTCCACTGGCAAATGGTTCTACTATGAAACCAAAATTGCAGTTTTCTGCAAGCCCACTTATCTAGACATTAGTCTGAGCAAAACAAAAGAGAAAATTCTATAGATAACTCTTTACTTACAAATTTTACCCCAGGCTTTTTTTAATCTGGTCTATTTTTATTAATGTTACATATCTAAAGAAATGACATCTAATGCTGCATTTTGAATTATCTACATGACCCTGAGCCTGTGTTCAAACGTCAATCATTCAGTCCCCATCAAATGTATTACACCTCACAGTAAGAGGCTCTGTACTGTATTAGATTTCTGTCAACAAGTTACTTTGTGATGCACCCATTATAAATGTTGAAAAGCAACAAAAAACTGTTGTTAGTTATTTTTATCAGGTATACTGATTTTACACATCCTGAAATAGAAACATAAGTAAGACGTTCTCCTCATAAGAGAGTCAGTGTTCCATCAAAGTTATAAATGCTGGAATCTCAAGTGACTTTCTCCTTAGGGACATGTTCTGTAGCTAAACCGGAGAGAAGTCTCTGAAACTTGATTCTGCCAGCTGATGGAGCCACATACAGCCTGGTCAGGGCTGCTGAGGACCTGCTGGGAAAACTGCAGAGAGGAGCTTCAGCCGCTGGGTCAGAGTCAAGGAGACCAAGGAAGAGAGACAGGCCTGAGGTCTGAGACAGGAGGAGCCTGAAAGGAGGGAAACCAGGGTAACGTTACCTAAAAAGCAGTTTACACCACTCTGGTGTGGGCCTGTAATTATCTGCCGCCTCTCCCTAAGTCCTTGTCTCCACTGTCAACACAGTCCCTTCTCAGAAGCCAAAAAGCAGAATACTCTTACCAATACACTGTGTATGTGGATGGTATTCATGTACCAACTACCTTTAAGAAAAACTGGAGGGAATCTAATTTAAGGTCCAGGAGTTCACAGATGCTCAAGGCCATATTCTCACTAAGGGGCCCCAACCACTGCTCTCCCGGCCTCGTGAGCTACTGCTTGAAAGAGCTACTTCCTCTCACCTAGTCCAGGTGGAACCTGACGCCCACCATGCAGAGCCCAGGGACTGAGAGAAATCAGGCTATACAGAAATAAGCCTCTTAGGTGAACTAAAAGATAGCCCACAACACCACTTTTTCTTTTTCTCTCATAACTGCAATCTTGCCGTTAATGATCTCATTTTAAAAGTAATGAATAGAAAGCCCTTCTGAAAAGAAAAAAAAAAAAAAAAACAACCTTAAGACAAGTGACAGAAAGAGTAACTGAGGTGGATGTATAAAGAATGAACATGTTTTATATCAGAGAATGTGCTTTAATATGAAATTATATTCCGTAGCATATGTCATGTCATAATTATATTACATATTAATTTGTTGGTTAACCATCTGTACATGAAGACTGTCCTATACTTATAATAGAATTACAAGTCCTATTCTGATCAGCAGAATTAAGAAATATTCCTGTGTATACAGCACGCAACTAACCCACAGCATAACAGCAAAACGTCAGAGTTGCTTAAGAAGAGCAGTAACAGCAACTAACTTTTCTTTACAGGTCCCACATTAAATAAACACTAAAACGCACAGATCTAAAACATGAAGCAATTAAGGGATACTTTCTGATATAGGAAAAATTTTAATTTTCTTAACTTAAAAATCTCTAACACTTTAATTTCATGACTATCATCCCTGGTTGGCAGGAGTGATGACAGAACAACTGCTAATAGCACAAGCTGGAACTACAGCTCCACACTTCACTTGCCCTGTGACTAAGGCTCATGAGCCTCGGTGTTCTCATCTGTCAAATGGACATAATCATAGGCCCTCCCTCACAGGTAAGGCTTAGGACAGTGCCTCCCACGTACACTGTGTTTAACAGTTACTACTGTTCATTCACGGTCCCTAAACCTGTTACCATGTAATATTTCTACCTCTGAGTTAGATATTTTAATTTTATGCATTATTTATTCACTGATTAAAGACAGCCTGAAAGACTAAAATATTTTAAGCATAACTCTTTTTGTAATAAACATCACTTAAATTATCTGTGACAATCTTGCAGAAGAGTTCTCTACCAGCAACCAAATGCTGGGTTCAAACTCTCATTGACACTGGTTAAATATAAACAACAAAGTTCCAGTAATTTCAAGGGTAGCTCAGCTACACCCATTTTGCCACAGCCTGGATGGCTGGTCAGGCCTGGAGAGAGGCAGAAATGGGGATCTCCTGCTGACAGTGGCTCAGCAGGACACTGGTCTGTGGAGATGGACAGGAAAGATACAGGGAGGTCAGGGAGGCCAGGCAGGGGAGGAGGGGGTATGGGGCAGACTCCAAGGTGTCTAACCTTCCCTTCTCAAACGCACAGGGCAGTAACTGAGCCTCAGTCGTGTCTCCAGGATGTGCCACAGCACAAGAATGTCTCGTGTCACGACACTGATTCTGCGAAGCATCAGGCACTCACTCTGGGAGGCACCAGGCCCCTTTCTACAAAGCCCCCACACAGACTTTCCATGCAATCCTTTCCACCACTTCTACTCAAATAGTAAGTAAAATTGTGGTTTAAAACTATCTGAAGAGGTAGGCGGCGCCTGTGGCTCAAAGGAGTAGGGCGCTAGCCCTATATGCCAGAGGTGGCGAGTTCAAACCCAGTCCCCGCCAAAAACTGCGCAAAAATAAAAACTAAAAAATAAAAAAAATATTATCCGAAGAGGAACAGTATAGAGCAACAGTTCTCAATCTGTGGGCCACAACCCACAGGAATGTATTAAAGGGCCGCGGCATTAGGAAGGTTGAGAACCACTGGTACAGAGGATGCTGCCATCCATAAGCCTTTTATGTTGCTACTTTGTACTTAGACAATCTTAAAATCCCCTATGGTTGATATTTTGCTATCACACACAGAGACGTGCATGTATACCTGAGGGTACACACATAGGCACATACACACATTTAACTGAGAAAACAGAAGAACTGCTTCAGTCACTTGTGCCCACAAGAAGGTCCATTTTAAGGGGAGAGCTCAAATCCTCCCCTGGCTTCCAGCACCAGTCCGTCAAGACTTTGACAGTGAGTGGGGCTAACTCACCACGAAGGAGAAAGACAGAATTTGACCTCAGGATCTAACTCTCCAAGTGTATATAGTATCATGTTCTTTTTCCTATTTTTGTTATCTACTCAGACCAGCTGACGAACATTCCAGAGATACAAGTTCTATCTACCTTATTTTCTATTCGTGCTAAACTTGTTTTGATTGCTGGAGGAGGGACAGTCACATGCTGCTCCAGGCAGCGCAGGATGAAAATCTTCTCCTCAGTCTCCTGGTCAAATGAGAAAAGAGAACTTTCATCTGAGAACCAGGAGACCTTTAAATTATCAGGCCCCGAGAGACATTAACATAGACAGCATCGGATCCTACTCCCCCTAAGCTTTGTATCTGTACCTTGACGCTGCCTGCTATTGCCACAAGGAGCTGTAAGTTAACAATGCCACACCTGGCATTATTACACTAGAACCCACACCCCACAGCTTAAAATAGGGCCAATCACTGACTAATCCATCTTTTTTCTGTAAACCAATGAAGATTCCTGACAATTTTATATATCAACCCCTTCCCTGTCCCCCTTTCTTGCCTTTAAAAACCTGATTACAACAAAGGCCAAACACAGCTCATGTCCAAGGTTACTTGGGTCTTCACTTTGGGCTCAAGTAAACTCTTTGAACTGTATTTTGGGCCTCAGCTTCTTCCTTTCAGCTTGACACAAGCAAATAGGAAATCTGTTTACTTACAATCTTCAGTTTGCAATCTCCAGCCCAGTCCCAGGTTAACTATACACATCCCGGTAAGTAGAGCAGCTAAATTCCTCTGGCTAACCTAATACTAGATGAAACCCGAGGGTTAGTCTTATCTAGAGTTTCTTAATAACGAGCTGACTCCCCAGGCAAGCCCTTGAAGTATTCAGTATTCTGAATACCGCCCAGTCCTTCCAAATGCAAGAAGCCTAAGGGTTCACTCTAAAGATAAGCCTGAAAATTCAAAATCCCTTGACCACATTCATTTGGCCAATAGGAATTAAGTAGTCAGTTCCTTTAAAGTCAAACAGCCCTGGAAATCACATGAATTTCTTCAAGGACAGGGGATGACTTAAGAAGAGATTGTCTTTTCTCCATCTTCTCTTCCTATTCTCTGATTCGTCTGGGCGTGTCACCTTAGAAACTCCGTGCACAGCAGCATGGCGGCAGCAGGAAGGAGATGGAGGTAAGGATTCCAGTTTGCACAGGCATGGCGAGGACTGCCATGGAGCCGTTCTTCTCTCACTCTGCACCCACCCCCGCCCGCAGAACCAGCCTTCGCTGTGGTCTCAGCACCGGCTGGGATCCAGGCTGCACTCTGGGCCAGGCTTTGCCCTCCAGGTGCCAGAGCGTGGCTCGTACTCCAGGAGGTGCCGGGGACCTACCTGGCTCCATTATTCATTCTTCTCTCTGTGTAGACTGCAAGGCCAAAACTAAATGGGAGGTCTGTGTCTAACCTGTCCCTGAGGGATGGAAAAAGCCAGGTGGTGTCCAACACCAAAACTCCTGAGCATGTTAGGCAGCCCCACACTGAGTTCTAAGTTGAAAGTTCAAACAGGATGCGTCAAGGCTGACAGCCAGATGGCTATGAAAGGGCACCCCCTGAGACTGCACCTCGCTCAGCCAGCCGTGCCATGACAGCCTCTGTGCAGCTTTCACCTGCTGGGGTCTCCATCCCGGCATCCTCAGTGAGGAGGGAGTCCACAGGCAGCACACACTCATGTGAGTCAGGAAGACAGAAGCCGAAGGCCAGCCAGGGGGTGATGCTCATAATTTAGGTAAGTCACAGGGGGAGGAAAGAAAGATGAAAAGAAAGAGAAAAGGACAAGGAACTGGGGGAAAAAACAAAAGAAGGCAAAAGAGAAACTAGGCATGGAGAAAAATAAGGAGTGAAGAGGTGACCGGGAGGGAGAAAGGGAAGGATATGATCCCAGTGGGCGGTGTACGGACGGTGATAAAATTTAAAATATGACCAAATGTATCGTCATCATTATTAACAACAGTCAAAACATCAGGAATGTGTGCGGGTCGCCATACCCAGTTCTTACCGGTATATCCACAGGCTTGCCACTTATTAATAATTTATAATTTTCAACAAGAAAATACCTCCAGAGTCTACTAGATATATTTTTAAAATGCACATTGGAAAATAAGGAAGACATAAAATGCTTTAAAAAGTAGGTTGTATGTGTCCTGCATTCCAATGCCCAAGTGCAAATAAGGTTTTCTTTAACAAATAATTGAGTTTACCCCTCCCCCAAAACCAGGTTTAATGATACTGAGACTGAGCAAGTCCTAAATCCTTTCCTTGCCAATATCTGCGTCTCTGAGTTAAGGCAGTAAAAAAAAAATTGGGTTCTTATACCGTAAGTATTTGATTAAACTTGGACTTCATCCCCTATCACCTTTATCTGCTCATTTGATGATTTTTAGTTTAATAAAAAGAAATAATGAAAGAAAATCACATTAACACTTTATACCCCATTAACAAGCTGATCCAGGAATGCACATCATAAAAAGAAGAGCACATTTCCACAGTGTGGGAGGCAAGGGCTAGCTAGATCCAGACAAATTTAGGAGAGGGCATGAGGCAGGACAAGGAAAGCTGTGTCTTGGGCTGAGCCTCTCTGTTATTTTTAAAATGTCTACCTAAACCCCAAGAGAATACACAAATATCTATAGTCCTTTTTTTGTATCAGATTATGTCTGATATACAAAAATGTCCTCTGAATATGTAGGTAATGATGTAATAATTTAAAGTTATCAGTATGATAAATATAAATAGCTCTGGACTGCTACCACATACTTATATAACTTTGGTAAAGTCTCTCTGGAGTGTATAGTTACTTCTGTCCTGCCTGAAAAAGGTACATTTAATTTAATCAATGCTCAATTAAAATTATTTCAAGGATAAGTGATACAAAGATACTGGGGTTATCTAATACAATCCCTTGCCTACAGGCAGAGCTACATCTAATCTATGCTCAAGATGTGGGCACTTTAACAAGACTTATATGCAGGAGGTCTGATCATGCTGATTTAATGTATGCAGAGTTCATCTTGAAAGAAGTTTTCTTACATATAGTGTGTAAGTACTTTATGATAAAGTTCTAAAGTGTATTTAACTCCAGTCTAAAGACAAGGAGACCAGAACGACTTCCTCAACATCTGATTGTTGCCAGTCCTTTAAAACCCTCAAAAATCTTCTTTCCCTCTGCAACAAAATAAAACGCAAATTTCCCAGCCTAGAAATCACGGCTTCCCCAACCTCACCCCAACCCACTATACTTCCCACTGTCCAAGACAAAAGGGACTAAGTTATAAGAATGTAGATGGAACCCCACAGAGTGGCAGAGAAAGAGAACGCCCTTAGCTCAGGTCTGCTGCAGGCTGGGCACTGGGAAGGTGCCTGCATTGACACGATCTCACCTGATTCTGACAGTCGGGGTCCCCCCACTTCACCTCCGGGGACCAGCCCAGCCCCCCGAGGAACTGCAGTTCTTTCACCCTGACACACTGCTCCTCAAGTGTCTGCAACAGCTCAAGGCTATGAATGGAGCCTGGCGGGTTGGTACACACTGGTAGTTGCACGTGACAAAAATTAGGCTTTGCCACCTACCAATTCCCTCAGACTCAGAAAAACAGCTACATTTTCCAAGAATCTTCCAGAAGCTTGTGTAAAGCTGTGCTTCTATGTGAGGCTTAATCCGTACTGGAAAAGTCCCCCCACCCCGGGCTCTATATCTCTGTCTCTATATCACCAACCAACCAGTCACTGTCTTCCTAAGAACAGCCTGGGACGCCGCTACTAGGCAAGTAGGAGAGAGGACTTTTAAGAATACAGCATATGACACCTGTATAAATACAGAACATGCAGGTCATCAACTGCTACCAGGAAGGCTTCTGGTCAACAGCAGGCTGCTAGAGGTTCAGTTCTGGGGGAGTCAAAAGTTCCGTGTAGATTTTCACTACATGGGGGAGGGCAGAACCCCACCCCTTGCAGTGTTCTGGGGTCATTGCATGTACTTCAGGAAGATTCTGATTTCTAAAATTACCACTAATATCTTCACAACAAATGTTTTACATGTGGGAATACATGAAATATAAATACAGGTTTACACAAAAACAGATGGTGAATTTATGTAAAACCCTCCAAAGTAAACTTTCATTTTTTTTCTGAGCTAAAAATTAAAGTTTTATCTTCTTATACATGAAATAGGCACTGAACTACTTTCATATTCTGGAACATCTTGGGACATGGGACATGTTTCAAATATTTAATGACTGTGAAGACTTTCTAATATAAAAATGCTTGAGTGACAATAACTATCTTCACCTCCCAAAAGGAGTATCTGCCCTAATGTGCTCGGCACAGGTTTGGTAAAGTAACTGAGAAGTGTGCTGGAGGAAGGAGAATAATACAACGGAGGCCCACTTAGCACCTCTGCCTCCTCAACACCTACTTCACTGGCACCTAAAAGCCACCTAAGGCCCAACACAGCCAAGCCCTCTGACCCAAAAAGAAAAATAAGCACCAGAGTACCTAGAAGACATTATCGTCATGTTCTTACTCAATCAGAAAGGTTCCTGACACAGACCGCCCTTTCTCTGAAGCAGAGTCCTTGTACATGGGCACGAAACCTACTTTACCCTGACCTGAGCACAGGAATTCTTTTTAAAGCAGTTAACAGGGTTTATACATTTGTAAACAGGTCATGTCCCACAACACGAGGGTTTGCTCATTTTTAGACCCTTTTTTCTAAGGAAAATACCAGCCAGATGTAGATGGTTATAGAAGCACCAAAGTGGCCAATCACAAATCGAAATAAGGTATTTCTATTTGTGAGGATGTTACAAAAATTCTGAGAAACCCCACAGCAACTCTTATGCCTAATGATTTTTACCAGACTACTCAGCAATTCCGTAAGCATACAGTCCCTCACGGAGTTCCCAACAGAGAAGACATAACACAATTTTTACTTATACTTGGCTCATAAACAATCTATATTTGTTATGGTGATTATCTGATTTTTAATTAATTAATTTATTTGGCTGGGGCTGGGTTTGAGCCTGCCACCTGTGGCATATGGGGCTGGCACCCGACCCTTGTGAGCCACAGGCACCGCCCAATTTTTAATTTATTATATATATTACTTGTTTTTAATATCTGATTTAATACTTTTAATTAAAGCACTTAAATCAAATATCTAATGGACCTCTGTGTTGGAGCCTAGGTGCCCTAGAAAAATCACAATGGCCTTTGTTTCTCATTATAAAAATCCTTACAAAACTACAAAGACAAAACTTAAGTACATGACTATACATAGTATTATGACCCTTATAAAAGCTGTGATTTTAATCTAATTTTTTTTTTTTTTTTTGCAGTTTTTGACCAGAGACAGGTTTGAACTGGCCACCTCTGGTATATGGTGCCAGCGCCCTACTCCTTTGAGCCACAGGCACTGCCCAGATTTTAATCTAATTTTTATGACCTCTTGTCCTTAAATTAAACAATGTAAGATTTTTGAGGGTTTTAAAGGGCTGGTAAAACTGAAACATTCACGGCTTTTTTTAACCTGATAAATCATGGTAATTGTTTTAAAAAATGTAAACTTTCTGGATAAAGGAAAGACTTTTCTTAACTATTACTAACAGTTTGATAAGCAAGAGCTTTCCAGAAAGTAAGTATCCAGCCAATAATAAGATATACATGGCTGGAGACTTTCTGGACAGCATATATATAGATAGATAGATAGATACAGTTTTTAAATTCTAATTCCCAAACAATTATCTATACAATTATTTATTAGCAATACTGGGATCACAAAATACTATATATAATAGTGATCCATCACTTTTTTCTATTAATGTATAAATGACTTCTCTGTCAATAAAAATCTATATTATTCCTTTAAATAAGTCTTAGCTTCCCTTAAGAGTTGCAGACACAGAATAGCTAGCCAACAGAATATAGATTATTTATGGACTGAGAAAAGTTTCTTTCTTCCCTTCTCAGAATTTCAATGTCACTGATGTTCCCATAACCAGCAACCCAGTTGTCACTATACTGAAAACTATAACTCGTTAGGATGCACAGACCCACAAAAACAAAGAAGATTTTTATATTCTAGTGCACCTGGAGTCCTGTCTAAACCTTAGGACTAAAGGAAACTAGAGTGATTTAGATATTCAAAGTATAGTGGGCTGCTCTGAAGACTAGAAAAATACATTCTGCACTTCCCAGGTTTCAGCAGGCAGCTAGACACACAACATCATCTTACTTTTGTGTGCAAAGATGTCCTTTCACTTCAAAAAACATGTCCACCGATGTCCACGACCTTCCATGAGAGAAGGGAAATGAAACTGAAAGGCCACTATCTGGAGACTTCCACCCTTATTGACTTATCATTTTTCATCCACTTTCACAGAAGGGTTTTTACGGCCCACTCCTCCTTAGTAAGAGTCAATGTACTTTATGAACCTTCTTTTCCGCTCAGTACGATATTTAATAGAAGACTCTGCCCAGCCAGGCAATCAATGACATTGAACGACAGTATACACGGTGCAGACAATAAGGAGACACCAGGTATAATGGCAGACATTCTACAATATTCTCTTCAAGGAGAAACTCAACACAGTCACATGAAAATCACACAAAGTAGCACATTAACAAATACATTCATCCAAATCATTTACTGAATGTCTGTGCCGTTCCAGGAAGTGCAAGGGACAGTGGGCATTTGGGAAGACAAAACTCAGCTCTTGACAATAAGTCAAGTAAAGAGACACGCAAATAATTAGCACAGACTGACAGAGATTGATGACAAAGATAACTGCACGATGCTATGAAAGCGTCAGGAAGAAACAGCCATCGCCAATCATCAGGGTGGGGCTGGCTGGGAAGGTTTCTCCAAAGAAACGAATCCTAAGTTAGATCCCGAAAGATGAGTAGGAGACTTGCCACACAGAACAGGGAAAGGATTCCAGGTAGCTGGAGCAGCTGGCAAAATTAAAGTATGAGAAAGCTCTGGGAGGTCGTAGACGATGGGTAAGTTATAATACGCATAGAACACCCCTGAAAGGACACACAAGAAACTAATAATACAGGATGCTGGAAGGCGGCAGATGCTGAAGGAGGGGTGGGAGGACAACCACTCATTCATATGCTTTGGGGCCATGTGAATAGATTCCTGTAAATAAAGTTTAAATAAATAAAACAAATAACTTGTCCTCTGCCCTGCCACCAAACCTCCCTCCCCCACCCCCAGAATTTTACATGCAGAACACCCAGCTGGAATAAATGACGAAGACTGGCATCCACAGGTCTTCCCCTAATCAAGTTTTGGTGGCCCTTGGATATGGGACTGTGACCCTCACAAAAAGAAAAAGCTCTTTCTGGGCGAGGTGCTCTCTGTGAACAACCAGGCCATCCCTAGGGACAGAGTCGCAGGTCTCATTCTAGTCACTTGTGTTTTCAGAGGGTGCGCTTGTGCTCCCGGGACACTTTGGGGTGGAGGGTACACATAAGAGTGATAAAGAATAACACCTTTGAGAATTAGGGATCTGGAAAGCACACCGGCATCCCAATCCCACGTTATCCAGAGATGTCATCTGAGATCTCTACCCTGTTTAATAAAACAGTTCCTATTGATAGGTAAGGAACTAAAGTTTCCTTCTGACCCATCTAGAGTTTTCTCTGGAATAAACATCTGGTAAAGATCCCTAACCTGCTGAGCTGATTGCAAGTGCAGAGACAAGTGAACCTCCACTCACAGGGCTGGTTTAACATCCGTGCCCTGCAGAAGTGACCTCCCCATACACAACAGCCAGACGACGGCCAGACTATGACACATTATTGGTTGTCCCAAAATAACGATTCCTATTCTTCTCAAACACTAATCTCAACGTAAGTAGAAAGCCAATTTTCTAGAGAAATAATTATATAATCTACTTTTTGCAGACAAGCTCTGCTACAGAGTAATTACTTGAGCAAAAGAAAAATAAATACGAGTATGAATATTGCTATAGTAATCATGACTATGCTGAAGGCAGAGCCCCAATCCCCAGGGGTTCTAATGGATTCTATAAACCACACATTCAAGAACCGTACGGCTTTCCTCTGTGGCTCCACGGCTGGTTATTAGTGAGGCTCACGAGCTGAAGCCTCAGTATGATAAGCAAACACAGCTGAAGAGGCACCCCTACTCCCCAGGGGATATTCTCAGACTACAAACAATCTCAATCACCATGTCAATTTGCTTCCTACCTCCATCTACCCTTTCCTCAGTTTGTAATTAGTCTGAAACCCAGAATATCCTTATTGTTTGATATTTACCTTCCCACGGTATTAAGACTCACGGAAGGTAAAACACTTGTTTTATAACTCTAAACAATGACAGCTCAATCATATATACTTTCAACAAATACCTACTGAAGCTTCTATTTAAGACAGACAGCCAGCCCAGCACTGCGGGGCATGTGCAAAGTGGGGCCCAGCCAGGCCTCCCACAGTCTGGAGATGGAGTGAATGACACATTCCAATGAGATCCCAACTCCCCTGAACAGACGGCACAGACCAACCATCAGGCCAGGGCAGAACACATCACAGAGGCTGGCGCTGACCCAGGCAGGGGGAGCAGCAGGTGCAGAGGCACCAGTGAGAGGTGCAGGAGCGGTGCAGGGACGGGACTGGCAAGGGGGCGCAGGTGGGGTGCAGGAGTGTAAAGAAGAGCTCCAGCCTCTGCAGAGACCACGGCCCCAGGTACACACAGCCATGTGCTTGAATAAAACTGATAGAGGTGCTTCCAGAACAAAGGTGCAAAACAGAAGGAGAGCTTTCCTTCTGCTCGTCAGGGTCTGCATGCCAAAAGGGACATGGAGCCTTGGTGCTGGGCCTGCAGTGCCAGCACCCTTCCCTCCACGTGGCTAAAGTGAGGGCCTCCCCCGATGAGGTGAAAGCAATAGCCAGCAAAGCTCTCCCCTGCTGGCTGCCTCTCCAGCCTGCCTGGCAGGCCTCCACCCCCCTCCCTTCCGAGGACACCGCGCCTCCCCCCAGCCCTTCCTTTCTCTTAAGGCTCCACTGTAGAGTCTCCCCCCTCACCCCAACATCTCTTCAACATGCTTTCCACTCTTCCCAGTGGCTTTCTCTAATTACTCCCCAAAGCAGAGACCTAAAAGCCAAATCCTCATGATTGAAGAAAAAGCCTACAGAATTAAAGCTGAGCAGCTGACCACTTTAGGGAGTAAGAAATTCGGTAGGGGAGGAGGCAAATTGTTCTGAGACTATTCCCAGGAATCATTAAAAATATATATGCTAAATAATTACAATAAACAGGTTATCTGATGTGGATGGGAGCTTCCATTATGTGGAAAATGTATGGAAGTGGGACACATTTTCCTACTAATTACAAATAAACAAGTAAGTCCTGCTATTTGTCTGAAATATTGGGGGGCTAGGAAGAGGAGCCTGAGGCACTCGTAAGGGAGGAAAAACTAAGCTTGTTTAAAAAACTGAAAATCTGTGGATGGAACTGGCATTTCAAGTTTCAACTTACAAAAACAACGGCCTGTGGCTCAAAGGAGTAGGGCACCAGCCCCATATACTGGAGGTGGTGGGTTCAAACCCGGCCAAAAAAAAAAAAACTGATATTTTTCTTCTTAATCACCTTTATTTTGTTTCTTTAGGTGTCTGGCTCACCACATCACCGCCGCCTTAGATTCCAGTAACTGCAGGGAGGAAGACTCCAGTCTCACACAGGAGAAGGTTCCTGCCACAGTTCAGTGGTGGTAACTGTGACAGGAATGGTGGTAACTGTGACAGGAATTCCTTTTTCCGCGCAGAAATAAGAAGAGCTGTTCAGATGATTACACAGGGATTAGATTCCTAACTCTCTATTAAATGGAACTGAGAATTTTTCTAAACTATAACTACCTACTCCTACTTTGGATTTTTTTGTTGTTGTTGCATGAAATATTTATTAATGATGCCACTTCATCAGGGTACCAAATGGCACCTTGTAGTATGCAAAGGAAAGCGTTCATTACTCAAAAGACCATCTGTCTAAGAGCTCGACAGAAGGTTTAAATAAGCACAGTGAAGGATGTATGGTTGTATCATACCAAGGCAAATATTTACATTTCTGGGTATTCTGAAAGCGAACGTCCTCGTGCACCACCCACCACAATCACACTTAATTACCATGCCACTTTATTTTCGTATTTTTACTGTCTATATAAAAATTTCAATACAAGGAAAGCTTTAACTTAAGCAAACAGGGCTGCCAACTACAAGAGTCTGTGCGACTACCTTTATTTCTACGAGAAATAATCCTGGCAGCAGCAATATTTTCAACCAGAAAAGCAAAAAAACAGCTTTATACAAATAAAAAGAACATTTGGAAAAACAGCTGATGCCACTCTTCAGAGCATTAATAATTGAGGCTGTTGTTGCTATAATCAAAATTAGTATAGCAGAACATCAATCTCTGAAATTTTAAAGGTAACAGCACCACTACCATCTGCAAAATGCAGACAACAGAACGGAGGCCGGCAATTCGTCCCCCAAAGGGAGGTGACAAGGCCCGAAACTCAACAGGTACATGGGCTAAAACAGAGACGCTAAAGACCTCTTTCCAATTGTTAATTAAAATATTCGACACTACTAAAATATTCAACGATATTTTTTTAAGACAAAAAAAGAAAGGAAAAGTAGGGTGACCAGACATCCCACTTTTGGCGGGGCAGTCCTAATTTTGAACAATTTGTCCTGTGTCCCCGGGCGTTTTAAAAAAGTCCCGGTTTTTGGAAAGAATGCACGAATGGGTGGGAGAACAGGAAGGGAATATACGGTTTTCACCTGCCATGTGGCTATTTCGCCAGGATATGAGTTTTATATTATTTTTGCTAATTTTATAACGTTAAACTATAATAATAACAAATAATTGTTGAGATGTGATTATTGAGAACTGCTTATCAAATTTTGCATTGTTGTCAGGCCCTACCCTGCCCCGCCCCGCCCCCCCCACCCCCCCCATGTTGTTCCGCTTTACAAATGTTAAAATCTGGTCACCTTAAGGAAAAGGGTAACATGGAGAGGTATTACTGAATCAGTGATTTTCAACCTCTGTGCAGTGAGAGGATCTTAGGTGTGCCACGACAATCTTTAAAGGTTATTATTTAGGAAAGGGCGGCACCTGTGGCTCACTGGGTAGGGCACCGGCCAAATATACGGAGGGTGGCCAGTTCGAACCCGGCCCCAGCCAAACTGCAACAACAAAAAATAGCCAGGTATTGTGGAGGGCGCCTATAGTCTCAGCTACTGCAGAGACTGAGACAAGAGAATTACATAAACCCAAGAGCTAGAGGTTCTGTGAGCTGTGACACCAAGGCACTTTACCAAGGGCGACAAAGTGAGACTCTGTCTCTCTAAAAAAAAAAATTATTGTCAAAAGAAGTTCAAAGCACAGTAAGTACATTATATGCACTCTTTCTTCTTTTGATCAACGTAATTTAAGTGTGCCACTGAAGTTTAATTATGGGTTCAAGTGTGTAGTGAAATAAAAAAGGCTGAAAAACACTACACTAAACTGATTCACTGGGTACAGGTTTGAAGCAGCCAGGGCAACTGGGAAACCATCAAACAAAAACCCCGGATCACCGATAGGGAGGTAAGTGAAGACTGACCCTGAGCAAAAATAGCAAGAGCCTTGCAGAAAAACCCGCCTGAACTCATTAGCTACTCAGCCTTGGGTAAACTCCCATGCGTTTCTAAAGCAGCTTCCTCATCTGTAAAGAGGCAATAAAGGGCATGGCCGGACTGGCAGAGCTAGCTGAGGTGATATGACGGATGTTCAGGCCCTCTAAACAAAACAGAACCACAAAAATTAGTTTATTTCCTTCTCTTAGGCTCCCCTACAATAAGTTCTATTTTATTATATGACCCAGAGCCAATTATTTCTCCAGCTACCAAAAAAAGGGGGAGGCAGGCACTGGGGCTCACACCCAGCTTCTTAGGAGGCTGAGGCAGGGGGATCAAGTGAGCCCGGGGGGTCGGAGGTTGCTATTTGTTATGATGACACCACTGCACGCTGGCCGGGACGAAAGATCAGGTGTCAACAAAAAGGGTTGGGGGGCAGACTTGAGACACTAATGCAAGGTTCCTCACAACTTCAACTTCCCAGGACTCTGAGAATATGGGTACCAGCAGGGTGACTGCTCCGTGCTCACTGGAGGAGGCTGATAACGATATGTTAATGGCTACTTAAGGATGGGTTACGAGCATTTGAAAATAAGGAATAAAGGCAATATGCCCCACTGACAACCAAGCAGTACTTCCAAAAAGAGTGGCAGGAATTGAGAAAGGACCCCAGTGGCAGAGGTGAGAAGGGGGTCTGGAAAGACCTAGAAGGACATTTCCCCTCCTCCCTTCAGAGAGAAGAGGCTCTGTAAAGCCAGGCAGAGGAGGGGCAGAGGGGGGGACTCCTAGGGCTAAAAAAGAGGCGAAAGTCTTCAGCTGAGGAGTTGAGCCTGACAAGCCAGGCCAAGGAATTTTAACTTTACCATGAAAATAATGGGTTTTTTAAGTTAGAGAATGTTAGTTATATGAAGTTTGGGGACTTTAGCCAGTGCCTAACAAAGAGGAAGCAGTGACTAAATGTCAGCTTTCATGAATATTAATAGCAATACGCTTATGTAATATATTTACATGGCATCATGTGTTTCTTCTTGTTTTTTTTTTTTTTTTTTTTTTTTGAGATACCGCCTCACTTTCTTGCCCAGTATACAGTACTAAGGCGTCACAGCTCACAGCAACCTCAAACTCCTGGGCTCACCCGATTCTCTTGCCTCAGCCAAGTAGCTGGAACTACAAGTGTCCACCACAACACCCAGCTACTTTTAGAGACAGGGTGTCACTCTAGCTCAGGCTGGTCTGGAACCAGTAAGCTCAGGCGATCTGCCCACCTCTACTTCCCGGAGTGCTAGGATTACAGGTGTGAGCCACCCGTAATCCTAAAGGCCTAAAACCAGGATTCTGAGGTTGCAGTGAGCTGTGCTAATGCCACTGCATTCTACCCGGGAACGCGAGGGTTCCAGGCATGAGCTACACGGCATGTGTTTCCCAAACTTCACGTAAAGTGGAAACCATGAGACTGGTGGCTCTTACTGACTTATGGAATTGATGCCGTGCCTGGTACAGACTTAGGAACAGTATTTGTTGAATCAAATACATAAATGAGTAGACTATCACAGCAAACTGAGGATGAGGGGAAGAGAAAGGACCAACCACATGAAAAGCTGATTCCTGTATTTCACTTGTGGACAGGCCTGTCTCCTCACTCCCGGTACACGGTCTTGGTTTCACTGTTCCCCAACTGCCCTGACTGCTTTAAACCATGACCTAGTGCTGCTCAAACTGACTCCATAGCGGAACACCCGGTCTCTGCCTCAGCTACACCTGAGGAAGTGGCCAGATGGCCAAAGGCAGTGGCCCTTTAATACAATTCCTGTGGGTCACATCTCACAGGTTGAGAACCGCTGGCCACAGGGGAAGGACCAACAGAGAGTTCAGGAGGAGGAGCCGCCCAACTGCTCAATGTTTACGCTCTTCCCTCTCTGCATGTCTAATGTTTTCCTCCTCTTATAAAATACAGATCTAAGTCCTCTTCTAAGAATTTTTCTATAACTTGTGAATATTTCTTATCCCCATTAGCAGACAATAAATTCCAAGAGTACAAACACAGATTTATATTTGTTATAAAGCTAGATCCTTTAATAAGTGACCAATAAACATTTTCTGATAAGGAACAGATAAGACATGGAGAAGATGAAAATTCTAGTAACTCCTTCAAGCACTGATTAAGCATTTATCAGCCGGCAAGGCCTTAAACTAGGTGATGAAAAGTATCTAAGGCCTGCGCCCTGAGTTCAGGAAGTTTATAATCTACAGCAGGAGGCAAGATTAACATACGAGTCTTTCCACAGGATTTCAATTTCAACTCTATGAAAATATTTTTCCCATCAGAATAACTATTAAGAATCAAAACGGATACATTTGATTGTAAATTTCAATTTGATCTCCTCCTACCCGTCCTTCTAAGAGATAAATGTAAATAAATGCGAGAATTATTTAAACACAACAGTCATCAGAGCAAAGTAGTCGAGGACAGGAGAGAACAACTTGTGAGTCAGATCCAGCACCCCAGTGGCTTATCCGACACGTCAGTGACAGTCAGAGACGTCTACAACACACAGCAAAAGATACGGTTAAGTGGCTGTGCCATAGGAAGGGGTTATGACATAAAATATTTACATGTGAAGACCTATTTTTACAAACTTACTTCATCCAGCCTCTCAAGTACCAAAGCCTTCAACAGGAAAAGTCTGTCCACACTGCTACCCTAAAAATAGTTCCCTCCATCCTTTCTCAGGATACTATTCAGATTTCCCTTCTGTTTGTGCTTGCAGGAACACTGGTGTCATGAAGAATAACACACGTACTTATTCTCACCGGAGCGTGATTTTCGTATTGCACACATATCCTGACGTGGTCACACACGTGCTGGTGTTTTCCTTCTAGAAATGGGATCTGCGTCAGCCTTGTTTGGAGAGCACCCTGGCCTTGCAGCTGTTGTGTGGCAAGGCGGGTGTTGTTCTCAGGCACTGCGGAGTGGCTTGGTTTAATTTTATCTAACAGCCTAAAAAAAGCTCAATTATTTTTATTAAAATAAGGAAATAACTTCCAACAACAAATTTCTAGGTGGAGGGGTCTCCACATCATATATTTGTGTGGCTAATTAGCAAAATTTAAATGCCCCTTTCTCTCCATTAAGCTTGTGGTTTGCTTCCTTCTATCACCTGTCCATAAAAAGGAAAATAAGTTAAAGCAGAAACTGAGTTTACAAGTTTATGTACGATCAATATTCAATTTTGGCAAAAGCTTTTATTTTAAAATGCTCCAAGTTTACTTTAAAATCAGCTACAACACAAACATCTGAAAGACTTCTAAACTCTAAATCACATCACTAATCTTAGCAGTACTGAGAAAAAAAGTGACACTTCTATTGAACAAATGAAACGACCCACTCATATTTACCTTTCAGTTATGCTACTCTCGTATCCCAAATTAAACAGAAAAACGGTTCAGATTCAACAGTTTACCTCCACAGTAATCTGCGGCCTAAGTGGTTAAGCAGGTATTCATGCAGCCAAGTCTGAAGGTAATGCTACTTAGAATACCAGGCTTTACCTCCCTAAAGCCAAACTGGAGCAGTATGAGCCCACTCTGATCTTAACACCCCCAGCCTGAAGGAGCCAGTTCCCTTAGGTCGACTCAGACCTCCAGAAGACAGACTGACCAAAGGCCCCCAAACTGCTCCACCACATACAGGCGCTCATCAAAGCATTCTCCAGTTCAAGACAAAGCAGATAGCTGATATATAATTCACCTTTTCAACCCTCTGGCAAAGCCCCCTTGGGCCAAATGTAATCTAATAATTAGCATATGTAAGGCTAAAGGGCTAGACCATGACATCAGCTTCACAGAAAAATCAGCAGATTCAAAAAAAGAACCAAGGAGTCAACTCAGTCTTTGGAAATTCCAAATAAAGGAAAGGATGAAAGGACATAACAGCAGGAGAGAGAAGACTCTACATTCTAAGTCTTAGAAAGCACACAAAAAATTTCCAAACGAAACCATTCTATAACCCTCCCCTGAAAAAAAATCTATCCATCACAAAGGTATTAACTAAAAAGATGCTTTCCTAGCAGCCGTGACTTTCAACAATGTCCTTGAACAGCATTTTTAAGTAATGACAAGTAATGATTTTCAACAGTTCAAAAGATCACCTAAACTTGGTGAGAGACACTGAACAGCTAACACAAGATTCCTTAAAGATGACATTACAGACAAAGATAACACAGTCTGAAGTATCTGGAGCAAGAACTCAGCTGTTTAAAGCAGCTTAATAGGTAGGCTGTGATAAAAGCTTACATCCCTGCCTGTTACGGAACTTCAAGAGGAATGAACTAAACTCAAGTGAATGAACTTCCATCAGCAGAGGCTTTGCTGGCAGCCCTGGCCCTTCTAACTTCCCCAGCATCTACCTGATCTCTTGGTACGCCAGGGTTTTTCATTGTTTATGCTGCGATTGCTTAAGTTAAAGATACCAAATAATTCATCTCAATTACATTTCTAAAAGAAAAATTGAACCCCAATTTTTCTCCCTCCCTTTATTACCGGGGAATGGCCACAGGGCAGTTTACCACTCAGGTGATACATTCTGCAAAGGTGCTTGAGTGCCTGGGGGATCACTGATGAAAGGGGAGTCCCTGCAACGGAGAAGGCGGCTATGGGGGCACAGCAACCCCATTCAGATACGAGAAACCACAGAGGTCAATGTGCTGTCTGGGGAAACTCACAGACAGAAACAAGATAAAGTCGGAAGAAATTATTTCTTCGGGAGCTGTTTTCAATGGCACTTGAGAATCTTTGAACCCTTGCTTTGTAAAACTCGGAATCTCATCCTTATCCTCCCTTACACAGTTTTTTAAAAAAAACTGAAGCGCTCTGAGGTAGTGAGCACTGGGATCAGAGCTCAGTTTGCAAAATAAAAGATAAAAATTTTTACACAAAAAAAGTTGAAGCACACCTCTCTAAAGCTCATTTCATTCCATTGTTTAGATTTAGACACAAAACTCTCAGTGACTACAGGATACAGGCAATCAGTTGAGCCTTACTACAGCTCCAGGACACAGTCCAGCATGGAGAGGGAAGTCACGCAGAGGACATCCACACCCAGCAGACCTGTGCTCCAGGACCACACGAGGAGGAGCAGAAACTCAGGAGGCCAGCTCAGTGAACTACTAACATAGGAGGGGAGAGGCTGACACTGCATGGTGCCTGTCCAGCCCCGGGGAGGGAATGGTGAAAATGTGTGCAGCGCTGGTCTCATTTGTACCACCTGGATTCAGCAGCTCTTTAGGACAACTGGGAGGTTATAATATAATTCGCCATTCCCTCCCGGGGGCTGGACAGGCACCACACAGTGTCAGCCACTCCCCTCCTAAGTTAGTAGTTCACTGGCCTGCCCTCCTGAGTTTCTGCTCCTCCTCGTTTGCTCCTGGTGCACAGGTCTGCTGGGTGCCGATGTCCTCTGTGTGGCTTCCCTCTCCATGCTGGACTGCGTCCTGGAGCTGTATTAGCTCTGGCCTACATCTCTGTGGGCCCAGTTGATTGCCTCTATCCTGTCGTCACTGAGATTGTTGTGTCTAAACAGGCTGGGCGCCATTTAAGGCATTCTCTTCTACCTAAGACATGCCACGAGGTAGTCATCAGTATCTTTATTAGATACAAGATTTAACGGGCTCAAAGACTTCAGGCAATTCAGAGCAGAAGCCACATACAGCAAGGATGGGTGTTTAATTGTGCTCGAGGGTCTACAGAAATCTCTTTGTTTGATTCTTTCTGTGCCTGCCATTTACTCTCCTAGCCCTATACCAGCCCCTACCAAACCCATGACTTCAAGCCGTCTTTCCATTACCCACTGTTGCGTTTCCTCCCCGGCTCCAACTACTGGCAGGATGAGCATCCCCACGTTCGCAGGAGTACGTCCTCTCCAGCGACCTGCCTCCCATGTGTCCTCACTGATCTCAGAAGTACAGCTCTCTCCTCTTCCGTGTTCCGGCAGATGTGACTCAACATCACCATTGCTTATTTAAATACTTGTCTATCCCACTACATTGAGAATCGAGAAAGGAAAGAAATCCATTCACCGTTGTATTCTCTCACCCTGCCTAACAAGATAATCAGCACCGTGAGACACCAAAAACTGTCAGCCAAATGACATATTGCCAGCAAGTACTGAAGAACGTCAAGAGCTCAAATACCAGGTACCAGTAACACATTGTTACATCACCAGCTGATGGATAAATCATAAATGTTAAACACCTACACACGGTGTTTTTATATACACCATTACTCCATATCAACAAAGCAGTGTTGGTAGAAGAATAAGCCAAGACAGAGAAACAGCCTTCCCGGGACAAGTGCTGAATCTCACCCGCACTGTGCCAGCTTAACTCTACCTGGAAAGCCAGTCGCCGTGGGCTTCCATCTCAGGCAGTGCAACCTCCCCAGAGAGCGTGGAAACAAGGAGAAAAGATCACCCACTGAGAGTTAAACTTTAAAGAGCAGGGAGCTTCCCGCTTTCCATTAATTACATCCTAATTAACGGCAAAACATAATTAAAGAGTTTTGGTCAGGGACTGGGGACGTGGCAAAAGGAGAATATGAGCACAAAGCCTGGCAGGCAGAGGACAGAGGACCTCAGCCACCGGACACCAGCCTCTCCCGGGCAGGTCTCAGGGATCACACTGTTTAACTCCCTTCTCAGGACACAGGACCTCAGCCACTGGACACCAGCCTTCTCCTGGGCAGTCACTCCCCGAATCCAGTCATCACACTGTTTAACTCCCTTCTCTGCCTTGTTCTGGGCAAGTGTACTGATCAACCTTCAGACCTTCACCCACCTTCAGAGGTGAGCATGTGGCTGACAAGATTCTCATGATGGGCGTATTGTTTTTGCCATTTACTAAGCAGGTATCCTTGTATATATACTCAGGTTAGCAAATGTGGTTAATGTAACTACGTAAGACTGAGAGATGAATCCATTCTCAATGCATTGAAAAAAAATCCATTTTCCTGAATGCCAGATAAAGGGTATCACTCATAAAAGTCTTTTGGAAGAGTTAGGTGAGTTTCTGCTAGCTGATGCATCATCCTAAAGCTTCCTAAGTTTTCTTTAAATTTCTATATCATGTGGATCAAGTTTTTTGTGAGGATAATCACCTTTAGTCAATAGTAGTTTTTATAAAACAGATAACAATTACTCAGTTAGACTTGCTATCCTCCTATAAAACTATCCTCTCACCTCTCAGGGCAGAAATGTCACGGCAACAGTCAGATTTCACCAGTACTAAATACTGCCTTGGCTGGGCTGAGGCAAAAACTTAATTTGCAAAAAACAAGCCCAAGGCTACCACGATATAAAATTCACCTGATGTGCTAATTTCACACTCTCCAGTCCTCCTGCCACTGGTGGGTGGATGATCTCCATTATGCAAAAATAGAAGAGTGTCTGCATCTACCTAGGCAACCCCAGACAGCAGCTCTCTGAGCCCAGCAGGGAGCCCAAGCTCAGCTTCCCTCCTTCCAGCTCATGGAACAGCAAGGATTATCCCAGACATCTGCCAAGCTGAGTAAATATTCTCACAAAGCAACAGCATCACATGTCCTTAACCTTTTCTTCCATGTCTTCATCTAGAAGGGCTGCGTCGAATCTGGACAAGGAAGGACACAAACTCAGAACCAGCGTGCACAGCCACGGGCACCACGCCTGCGAAGTACGCGCATAGGAAGCACTGCCCTCTTTGCCCTAAAGAGAGCTGTGCTTCTGTAAACTAAATACATCAAATGTAGCATAAAAATGCTTTAAAAAGCTCTAAAATAACGAGATGTGTAACGTTAAAAGACTTTTTAAGTAGCGCAGCAAAATGCTTACACAGCATATCAACAACTATGTACAATAAGCACAAACTGACACCCCTATTGGTAAGGAAAAAAGGTGAAGAAAATTCTCATTGGGTTATACCATTTAGGGAGATTAGATTTTCTTCTTTCCGTCCAAATTTTATATATGAATAGACATTACTTTTAATGGGTTACCCCTATACAGCAAAGATGACTTTGGTAATAAATATAACCACCCTTCCATTCAGCAGTGAATGAGGATTTGTGTGTATTACTTTGAACCAGTAAGTGCTCTGTTGTCAGAGTAAGCTACAATGTTGTAGTAAACCCTAATTCAACGTAGATGTAAGCTGAGTATCTGTTCATCACGGAGCTGGAGGTTCTGTGATGCAGACAGAGCACCACCCACACATCAGTCAGTCAGTGCGGAGGCAAAGTTCCTTCCAGGTGGTTCTCGATTCATTATTGGTATTTGATCCTTACCTAACCTTTATCTTTATTATATAAAGAACCGTTGGACTGTCAGAGCCCACAAAACAATCAACTGAGAATAGAAATAGACCTTCGCCAGTCTTTTATTGGAAGCAAAGAAACTTGGTGTTTAAGAAAAAAAAAAAATGCCCTCTGTGACGCTAGTGGTAGCACGGCAGCCAGCAAACCCACTTTCTGTCCATCATACCGTTAGGACGGGATGGGCTGCCTCCTTCCCCACAAACCACATGCCTGAACTCCGTCCCCTGCTGTCGGCACTACCCCCAGAAGTTAGTACGAAATCAGTAATCCAGTTGTTAGCAACTTACTTAACTAAATATCATTTGAAAGAAGCTGCTATGCCCTGTTGCTCATTTGCCCCATGGCTCTTTCATAAAACCCTCAGGAATACTAAGTTTAATTCAGAGTCATCTTTCTCAGATCATCTGCTCATCAAGTAGAGTAATTATCATGGTTTCCTTTAAAAAGGCCTAATTCCTCAGATACAGGGAGGTTTCCCAGTGACTGTATAGTCCCTGTGGGAAGGACGGTGCTGTGTGTGGTTGAAGGACCTCCAGGGTTCACCTGCTTCTTCCTCTGCACTTGCCGGGAAGCCACAGCAGCACTGCGGGCCATTGGGCCCAGGGAGGGCCAGAGGCCTCAGCCTCCAGCAAGGTCAGCGGCCAAACTGTAACACAGCAGCCCCAAGGCCCTGAGCCCTGGATTAGCAACTCTACCAGGAGCCAGAAATGGAAGCTTCCGTGTGGATATAATTTCTCACAAGAGAAGAGAATCACAAGAGGCACCCCTGCTGGAAAAATATCAGAAATAAGATGTGAATAATAAAGAAATATAAATTATCCCACTGAAGAAGCTGGATTTTAGAGTCTAGATTTTTAAAAAAAGAAAAAAGTAAACAAAAACACTGCAATACTGTGAACTAGAATTTTAATAGAAATAAAAGCACTCTTTTTAAAGTATTAATTTGTCAATCAAACATGAAGACCATATCATGACATCATCACAAACACATCATGACTCCGCACATCCGTTCACGTGCACAGTCATTTGGTTCTGACTTTCCCGCTGCTGACCAGCAGCTCCCTCGGAGTGCACCACAATCCGTCACCTGATACAGACAGCGTAAGGTAAAGTCAGTCAATCACATACATTCCTGGACCTTTCTGATGACCAGTGACCCACAACACCCTTCTTGATTCTCTTCTCAACTCTGTATCAGTATGAGCCCTGGCAAAAAAGAGCAAGGTTCAGATACATTTTAAGAAGGTGGCTTTTGATCATTTTAAATGGCTTTATAAGTTAAGTATATCACTATGTGATCAGACTAAGGACTACATTTTGGCCATTTTTGTGACAAATTCTGACTGGCCCCTGATATGGACCAGCTTTGTCCAATAAAATCTGCTCATAAACCCATCAGACACACAGCTAACCAGGGCACCCATTTGACACAAACACGAGGTCAAGACAATGGCAAAATAATAGATCGACAGTATTCCCTCAACATACAGGAACACAAACTGGACCCATTCTCACTCCTTTTAGCTTAGAAGTGGATGGGGACACAAATCCTCTGTCCATTCTCCGCCCCTCTCTGTCACAGGGACACACACACATCCTCCCTGCTCCAGTAATAGGAAATGAAGACCAATGAGCAAACAGCCATTTACCCACGTCCATGCTACCCAGCTCAATTAACTTGCAGTTTTCTCTGTGATGTCTATAAATAAAATAAAATAAAAACCCTTTCACTAGCAGGCCCTCCAGTGTGACCATGCATAAGTTGCCAGGCTCCAACAGCCCCAGCAATTCACCAGTTCACACGGACAGTTACATCAGAATGACCTTGATGGAAATCCCACCTTCTCGGCCCCATCTACTACCCACTGAATCAAAATCCAGGGGCAGGGCAGAGGGGCACATATGGCAGCACGCGGAGCCGGCCTAGGAATGGGTATGTTCAGCCTCAGGTGACTCTTGATACGCAAGTTTGGAAACTTCTAGACCCTTTCCTGGACTAGAAATGAAAGGGAGTCCACAAAGCCAGCCCCTGAAGCGCCCACCATGAAGAGCTTCTCTGAGCCATCCTGAGAGAACGTGGCATTAATGAGGACTAGGTAACCAGACAACCAATAAATCCCCACAAGTTTTGGAGATAGAGGACACTGGAGAAGTAGTGACGAGGAGAAGTAGGGGAAATACCTCAAATGGACTTAGGAAAGCCCAAACTGTCCCCCTTGAAGAGACGGCCTGCCCCTGTCCTTACAGAGTGGCACAGAACTCGGCAGCACATTTCAAGTGTCAAGGAGACTCATACGCTTGTAACACCAGCAGAAAGGAGGAGGTAAACACCTCCAGTATGAATAATGAAAGTTGTCAAGATAACTCAGACTTAGTCTATCCCCTCCTTAAGCGCTAAAGAAAAATCTTTACTTGGCTAATTGCCTGGATGAAAATTAGTGTGGGAATGATCTGCATAGAGACGAGTGCATTGCAAAGTCAAGGCTGCGCAGTGATCTAACACCTGCACTTTAATGATAGGAGATACAATGAAGGAAGAAAAGAATCACAAATAATACCCAGTCTACTATGTGGACGCAGTAAAGGCATGACATTATTTCCTAATGAGAGTTTTGTTTTTCCGTTGCAACTGACTAGTAACCTCATACTTCTTCATCCTAATGTACTGATGCCTATTTCTGAGAACGGCTTAAAAACCAGCAAGATCTGGTTGCTGTTTTCAAAACAAACGCAAAATAATAAGCACTCAGTGCTGACTTTATCTATTTCGTCAACTTGAAAAATCAGACCCGGACAAGGAGATCCCCTCAGCGGATTAAAACACATCCTTAGACAAAGAGCAGAGACTCGAGAACAAGAAAATGCTGCACATGTTCACTTCAGCACCACTAACTGTGAATATTTTAGCACATTCTAAGAGGAAAAGGAGAAGAAATACAAATTAGCGACCTAACAAACACCTCCCAAGTTGCGTCTGGAGAGCCAGGGCCTCGAAGGCGCGCTGTGCAGACATCTGGCATTATCTGTCACACTGCCAAACCACTGTATTTTTAAGCGATTCAAACACTTTCTAAAGAAGAAACAATACAAATTCTACATGCTTGACCCGTGAGGCGGGAGAGCCTACTTGTAACTCAGCCCTTGTCAGACAGAATATAGCAGTCTCAAAAGGTTCAATAGCCTTTTTATAAATCTGTTGTGTGGTGTAGTGCCTAAAAATAGTATAGCTCAGCCAGCAGATCATACCAAGGAATAATTCCTACGTACTCAACTACTAAACAATAGGCAAAGGGATGGAAAAGAAGGCCAAGTGTATTCTCAGTCTGCGCCTAAAGCACGGGGGCACCTCCCCACCTGCATTCCTCTGGGTCCCTTACTGCGAACACACATCAAACCACCCTAGAGCCAGCACAGAAAAATGGAGGTGGTGGGGGCAACAGGCAGATGGCAGAGACCTGAGCCACATGTGTCTGTAGCGTTGATTGTCACTTTTAAGAAACGCTTTCCTCCCCACTACAGAGGTGCAGGCGAGGATGACATCACAAGATTGAATGTATCTTTCCAGTTCACCTTACACTAAAACAAAGTTCTCAACCTTCACTGCATATCAGAGTCACTCCAGGAACTTCAGAAAATAGAAATGTCAGAAAGTCAGTTTTTAATTATTTTTAAGTATTGAGTGTTGCTATTTTAAAAAGTTTCTTGACTAGGCAGCCAGGGCTTAGAACCACTGCTTAAGACAAGAGCTTTTAGACCAAGTCAGGTCCACTGCCAGGGCAAAGAAACAAGGAACAAAACGAGGAGGGAGAGAGTGAGCATTAGGAACTGAGGCTGTAACATGGGCCGGCAAGAGGCCAGAAGCCCTCCCCTTCTGAGACCATTGCCGGACAGAATAAAAATGAAGTCACACTAGGCAGTTATACGAAAGCAGATAAGACTGTAAGAAAGTGACAATTTAAAAAACTAAACTTTAACACTCTGATCCCAATTTTAATTTATTATTCACTTTTCCTATTCTCAACATATTTATTAAAAAGAGATTCTTACCCTGGATTTTTATCGTGGGGACAAGACGAAGCCAGGGTGGGGGAAGTAACACAGGTCTTACCAACAGAGAATCGTTGATTTTGTTCTGATAAAAGAAAACAGCTCGAGCAGGTATGACAAGCACTATCTCAGGGAATTCTGATTGAAAACTGACCAAGGTTACATTAAGTTACTAATCTGACAACTTTCATGGCAAACTATAAAACTAAGGTTCTTTGGGCTTCTTTTTACTTTTTCACTAAATCACACTGCTTCTACCAAGCCCATTTGCCAAAATGTTTTTTTCTGCAAATACATGAGAGCCAACACACATTCATGGCTGACAGCCTGGCACGGGAATCTACTTCTTTAGACCAGAGCTCCAGTTCTGCCACTTACTGTGCAATGCAGGCAAGACTCTGAAGCATCTTGTGCCCCCATGAGCCTGCACCTGCAGAGGAGAGAAGACAGTCCTACGGTGGCTTCGTACTAAAGGAAAGATCACCTGTCATGTGCTTACAACAAGACTCAGGGCAGAAAGCACGCAATAAATCTGAGCTATTACTATAACCACACTGAGTGTAAGATAGACGACTCTGAACTTAGTAACTTGTACCCATTCCTGAGTAGAAAATTCAATATAAAAATTTACCACATTTTATTGAAGATTCTCTTCTTCAAGAAGTCTCTTCTTCTTTCTCCAAGTAAACAAACTTTTAAAATGGGTAACTGCTAGGGCCTTTATATTCCTGTGTCCCAAGGTACAAAGGGCACTGAAGGAGTCAGGCACCTGCAACTTCTAGACCACAGGTGCATCTGAGCAGAAGGACTGTCTGAATTTGGGGTGATTCTCGACATGCACAGCTTATCTGAGTCCCTGCCAGACATATTGCTAATGGCCAACCAAAGTGCTCCCATCAAGGAGTAACATTTTAGGAAAGAATCAAAACCTTAACATTCTCCATTGTTCCTCACTGAATGTTTCCTTTATAAAACCTTCCACTGGTATTTCCTCCAAAGAGAAATGTTTACTAAAAACAAACACAGGAAAGAAAGCAAACCGTATTGAGATTTAACTTAAAAACCCCAAAGTGTTTAATTTTGACCAAAGTTCATTACTTAAACATAAATTGTAAACATAAATTCAACTTGCTGGGAGGCGCCTGTGGCTCAGTGAGTAGGGCGCCAGCCCCATATACCGAGGGTGGCAGGTTCAAACCCAGCCCCGGCCAAACTGCAACAAAAAATAGCCGGATGTTGTGGCAGGCGCCTGTACTCCCAGCTACTTGGGAGGCTGAGGCAGAAGAATCGCCTAAGCCCAGGTGTTGGAGGTTGCTGGAGCGACTCCACTGCACTCTACCGAGGGTGAAAAAGTTAGACTCTGTCTCTACAAAAAAAAAAAAAAAGAAAAGAAAAGAAATTTTTAATCAAATAAAATAAAAACCCAGCTTGGCACCCATAGCTCAGTGGTTAGGGTACCAGCCACATACACCAGAGCTGGTGGGTTCAAACCCGGCCAGGCCTGCTAAACAACAATGACAACTACAACAAAAAAATAGCTGGGGGAGGCGCCTGTGGCTCAGTGAGTAGGGCGCCAGCCCCATATACCGAGGGTGGCGAGTTCAAACCCAGCTCCGGCCAAACTGCAACAAAAAATAGCCAGGCGTTGTGGGGGGCGCCTGTAGTCCCAGCTACTTGGGAGGCTGAGGCAGAAGAATCGCCTAAGCCCAGGAGTTGGAGGTTGCTGGAGCGACTCCACAGCACTCTAAGGAGGGCGAAAAAGTGAGACTCTGTCTCTACCAAAAAAAAAAAAAAATACCTGGGTGTTGTGGTGGGCATTTGTTGTCCCAGCTGCTTGGGAGGCTGAGGCAAGAGAATCGCTTAAGTTCAAGAGTTTGAGGTTGCTGCAAGCTGTGATGCCATGGCACTCTACCCAGGATGACACAGTGAGACTGTATCTCAAAAAAAAAAAAAGAAAGAAAAAAACTATGGCAGTTTTTCTATCTTCTGTGTGGCTTCCTAGTTCCATCCCCAACAACAGTTGTTAGCAAAGGTTGGGGCACAGTGGCTCACACATATAATCTTAACACTTTGGGGGGCTGAGGTGGAAAGATTGATCAAGGCCAGAAGTTCAAGACAAGCCTGAGCAAGAGTATGACCCCCATCTTCACAAAAAGTTCTTAAAAATCATCCAGGTATGGTAGCACCTACCTGTAGTCCCAGCTACAGGGCAGTCTAAGGCAGGGAGGATTGCTTCAGCCCAGGAGTTTGAAGTTTGAGGTTGCAGTGAGCTATGATGATGCCACTGCACTCTAATCCAGGCAATGGAGTAAGACTTAGTCTTAAAAAAAAAACAACAACAAAAAAACCTGTTAGTAGTGACTCCCTGCTTTTTAAGTTTTATTAATATTATTTATTTATTGGAGACAGGGTCACTTTTTCACCTTGGGTAGAGTGCAATAGCATCATAGCTCACAGCAATCTCAAATTCTTGGGCTCAAGAGATCCACTTGTCTCAGCCTCCCAAGTAGCTAGGACGATGGGCACCCACAGCAACACTCAGCTAGTTTTTCTGTTGTTAGTAGAGAGGAGTCTCACTGTTGCTTAGGCTGGTCTGGAGCTCCTGAGCAGCTCAAGCGATCCACCTGCCTCAGCCTCCCAGAGTGCAAGGATTATAGGCAGGAGCCACCGTCTCTACCTGCTTTTCTTTTCTTTCTTTCTTTTTCTTTCTTTTTTTTTGTAGAGACAGTCTCACTATCGTCCTTGGTAGAATGCTGTGGCGTCACAGCTCACAGCAACCTCCAACTCCTTCCTGGGGTTAGGCTATTCTCTTGCCTCAGCCTCCCAAGTAGCTGGGACTACAGGGGCCACCAGAATGCCCGGTTATTTTTTTGTTGCCGTTTGGCCAGGGGCAGGTTCAAACCTGCCACCCTCGGTATATGGGGCCAGTACCCTACCCACTGAGCCACAGGCGCCACCCAAATGTGTTTCTCTTCTTTCTTTTTTTTGAGACAGTCTCACTTTGTCGCCCTCAGTAGAGTGCTATGGCATCACAGCTCACAGCAACCTCCAGCTCTTGGGCTTAGGTGATTCTCTAGCCTCGGCCTCCTGAGTAGCTGGGACTACAGGCACCCGCCACAATGCCTGGCTTATTCTTTTGTTGCCAGGTTTGAACCCACCACCCTTGGTATATGGGGCCGGTGCCTTACCCACTGAACCACAGGCGCAGCTCCCCCCCACCCAAAAGTGCTTCTTTTCTAATGATAACTTATTTTATTTTTATTATTTTTTTCTGCAGTTTTTGGCCAGGGCTGGGTTTGAACCTGCCACCTCTGGTATATGGGGTGAGCACCCTACTCCTTGAGCCACAGGTGCCTCCCAAGCGTTTATTTTCTAAACACATATACAGTGGCCTTTTTTTTTTTTTTTTGAGACAGAGCCTCAAGCTGTCACCCTAGATAGAGTGCTATGGCATCACATTTCACAGCAACCTCCAACTCCTGGGCTCAAGTGATTCTCCTGCCTCCACCTCCCAAGTAGCTGGGACTATAGGTGCCAGCCACAACGCCTGGCTATTTTTTTGGTTGCGGCCGTCTTTGTTGTTTGGCAGACCCGGGCTGGATTCCAACCCACCAGCTCAGGTGTTTGTGGCTGGTGCCTTAGCCGCTTGAGCCACAGGCGCTGAGGCGTTTTTTGTTTGTTTGTTTGTTTGTTAGTTTTGAGAGAGAGAGAGAGAGTCTCACTATATCGCCCTTAGTAGAGTTCCGTGGCATTACAGCTCATAGCAACCTCCAACTTTTGGACTTAAGCCATTCTCTTGCCTCAGCCTTCCAAATAGCTGGCCACAACAACCAGCTATTTTTTTTGTTTCAGTTGTCATTGTTATTTTAGCAGGCCAGGGAGGGGTTCGAACCTACTAGCTTCAGGGTATGTGGCCGGCACCCTACCTACTGAGCTACAGGTGCCACCAACACATATATAGTGTTTAATCAGTCCTGCTACATTTTGTTTTTTGTAAAGACTGGAGTTTCACTATGTTGCCCAAGGTCATCTTGAACTCTTGACCTAAAGTTATACTTCCTTGTAGCTGGGTATAGGTATAAGCCACTGCACCCAGTTGCCCAAGGTCATTTTGAACTCTTGACCTAAAGTTATCCTCCCTTATAGCTGGGTATAGGTATAAGCCACTGCACCCAGCTGCAGGTCTAAGTATTTTACAAAATTAACTAATTTCAACTAGGTGCAGTGGCTCATGCCTATTATCCTAGCACTCTGGGAGGCCAAGGAAGGTGGATTGCTTGAGGTCAGGAGTTCCGGACCATCCTATCTCTACTAAACATAGAAAAATTAGCTAGGTGTTGTGGCAGGTGCCTGTAGTCCCAGCTACTCGGGAGGCTGAGGCAAGAGGGTTACTTGTACCCAGGAGTTTAAGGTTCTGTGAGCTATAATGCCAGGGCACTGTAGCCTGGGGCAACAGAGTGATACTCTGCCTTAAAAAGGTTTAATTAACTAATTTCATCTTCTTACCAACCCTACTAAATAAATTTTATTATTATCTCCATTGTATAAACAAGGAAACTGAGGAATATAAAAACTAAGTATCCTAACTCAATAACAAAGCCAGTATATGGTGAGACTGGGATTCAAATGCAAGCATCCTGGCTCCAGAAAACACAATCACTATGCTATCTTTTCTTTAACAAAATAAGTCATGGTGTACTTGATCTGCACTGTGCTTTTTTCACCAAGGATGATTATCAAAATATGCCATAGTTAATAATCAGTCCTCTAACAAATGAACATATATTTTCACACTCCCAACAATGTTGCCCTGCAGTGGTGCTACCTGGTAATTGATTTTTCATTCCTGAGGGAGAATGACAGCTGTATATACAAAAAAACATTGCATATTGTTTAAGAAGCCCCTAAGATAGAAATCTACCTTTATTTTCTCCTAAATAGTCAAGTGTCTCTCATTTTAGATTGATATTATCTTGTTCTACAGATCCTCTAAAACTCTATGGAATCAAGTGGCATTTAAATAAATAGTCACTCACTTCCTCTGGATGGAACTGATCCACTGAGGAAGCAGAAATGAATAAGGTACCACTCAGGACCCAGTGATCTTTTCTCCAGGGAGAAAGATGATAAATGAAAGGTAGCAGAGAAGTAAATCTGGACCTGGAAAACTAATGCCTCTAGAATGAGGAAATTTATCCAAAGTAGTGTTTGAGAGGAGTGGCTAGCACTTAAGAACCACAAGTAGTTTTGAGTGCCTTCAAAGTGAAATAGTTTGTATTTTGTCCTGGAGAGCAATGAGGATGTTGGGGGAATTGATAATGTAAGTAGAACAAAGAGCTTGGGTGTGGCTATAGTGTGGGAAATACAGGGTGCGATGGACTGAAGACAAATTAGTAAGACTTGACAGACAGGATAGGCTGAGAAAACTAAATCAAGCAGAAAAATCCCTTAGAAAGAAGCAAGAAGGCACGTGCGAGGAGGAGCGACAAGGAAAGGATACAATCCAGGTTTTTGGCGTGCGTAATCACTTATACGATGGGGGCGCAGCTGGGTAGAGAAGCTCAATTTTGCACTAAACTACTAAGACGAGGGTGTCTGTGGGGCACGCAGGGAGAGATCTCTAGGAGGCAGATCTGGAACTAAGGGAGTTGAGCTGAATAAATATGTGGGCGTCATCAGAGTAGACTGGTGAACGAAAATGTCCACAGTAAATGAGTGGAGCGAAGACCACCTCCTAGTTTTTTGGCTTCGCCCCGCCCTATAACCCACACTCAGGGCGCCGTGCTTTGTAGAAAACGGTTTTTCCGGCTCCCAGGTCGTGGAGGATGCTGGTAGCGGTAGTTCGCTCCGAGCGCCGAGCCTGTCGGGAGATGTAGTTTTGGGCAGGCTCGGGATTCCTCCAAAGTCCTGGCGTAGACTTTGTTACTTGAAGGGCAGGTCCAGGAAGCGGTGATGCTCCCGGGGCAGGGTGCCCCTCCGGCGGCGACAAGGGGTGCCCCGAACCTCATCCCCTCTCCGCAAGGCATGGCACTTCCACGCCTCCACGATCTGCTCCACCTGAAGAGCAAGGCCGACCACCGCGAGATTCCATGGGGCCCTCTTGCCCTGAAACCCCAAGCCTGGCCGCCCCATCCAACCCCAGCGTCTGGACCCCACTCTACTGACTGGCTGCACCCCGCGTGCGCACCGGAATGAGAGGTTCCCTCCGGTTCTGCTCTTCCAAGGCACTCAGCTCCGCCGGGGCCAACAAAGCCAATCTCAGCTCTCTCACCACTGGGGCCGCCACCTCGGCCAGAGGCCGCTCCAGCACCGCCTGTGAACGCCAGCCCTGAGCCGAGCGCCACCCACTCGCTGGGCTCCCGCAGCCTGGACCTCCTTCAGCGCTCTCGCGTTCCCCTGCCCCAGCTCACCGCGCCCACTCGCGCCCAGCTCCGGGCCGCCCAAACCAGCTCAGCCTCGTCCACGCAGAGTTTGTCGCTGCGCAGCAGGGGCAGCAGCGCGGGCGCTGACAGTTCCAGAAAGCCTCGGGTCCGAAGTGCCTCCTGCGGGCCGGCATAGGGGTCAGGGAGGAGCAGAATGGTGTAGGGGCGGGGGTCAGGAGTATGAAGGCGAGGAGCTGTACCTGACTGTGGGCCTCTATGAAGGCTATGCAGCACTCCTGCAGCGGCCCCAGGCCAAAGGTTACAGCCACCTGGGAGCAGAAGGGGGGTTGGAGACTGGAGGGGCCAACATAGCCCAGCCCTTCACACTGGGGACCATATGTCTGACCCAGCCCTAGTCAGGGAGGCTGACAGGGCCCATGGCCTCCCGGAAAACTACCTAGTGAAGACCCCCATTCATACATGTGCATGTGCCAGACTAACTCCACAACCTGCCCTTTGCTACAGGAGACCATGCCATGTTCTTCAAACACCACTCTGTGGCCTAGGCTTGGCTTCTAAATTCTACATTCCACTTTTCCTCCCCCAAGTCAAGCAGAGAACCATTCCCTGCCCCTGAAAGACCAGCAAAGACCTCCCACCTCTTCAACTCCTACTCCTACACCTGACCTGCATCTGGGATCTGAGGGATCCTGGGCACTGAATTCATCCTATAAGCATCCTTGGAGCACTCCGTCCCTCTTTACCCCAACCCCATACACCCAAGTTGTTCAGGGTCAGACAGAGGTCGACTCCTGGCACCTGGGAGCCCAATTTCACATACTAAAAGCAAGACTCCTCCCAGGCCTAGCCAGCAACACCCACCTGCAGGGCCTCACAAACCAACTCCACATCCAGCACCTTCACCACAAACTCCAGGCACAGCTGGGAACAGAAATGAATGTGGGCTGTGTGAAGGCACCCCTGTTTGAGGACCCCAGTCCTGCCCCAGAAGCAGTGAGTAGACATGGATCAGTGAGCCACCCAGGCTCCTATCAGCGGCAGGACCATTCTCACCTCCCAGGCCAGGGGTGAGAAGGAATTGTCAGAGCCTGAGAAGGTAAGCTCAGAGGAACTGATGACTAGTAAAGCCAAGCCAGCAACCCTCCTTCTAGCACAATCACCACTAATCAGACCAGAGAAGATCCAAGCAAAAATTTCACTTGCCCCTTCTATCAGGATGCTTATCTTCCTCTACTGATTGATTTCCTTCCTGACTCAAGGACACTTCTATTTTTACCAGAAACTTGAATTTCATCTGTGACATCTCTCATCCTCACATCCAGAAAAACACTGGATTCTGCCAGTTTTAGTTCCTCTTTCAGAGCCATCCACCTCTCTCTTGGACTTCCACCCCCACATCCCCATCAACATCATCTCTTTTTTAATTTTTCTTTTAGAAACTGTATTGCTATATTTCTCTGGCTGGTCTCAAACTCCTGGCCTCAAGTGATCCTCCTGCCTTAGCAGCCTCCTGAGTTGCTAGGACTACTGAGGCATGAGCCACTGTGCCCCACATCAGTTCTCTCTCTCTCTCTCTCTTTTTTTTTTTTTTTTTGGTCAGCCTGGGTAGAGTGTCATGGCATCATAGCTCACAGCAACCCCAAACTCTTGGGCTTGAGCAATCCTATTGCCTCAGCCTCCTGAGTAGCTGGAACTACAGGCTTATACCATAATGCCCAGCTAGTTTTCCTTTCTTTCTTTCTTTTCTTATAGAGACAGTCTCACTTTATCGTCCTCGGTAGAGTGCCATGGCGTCACAGCTCACAGCAACATCCAACTCCTGGGCTTAGGTGATTCTCTTGCCTCAACCTCCTGAGTAGCTGGGACTACAAGCACCCAGCACAACACCTAGCTATTTTTTTTGTTGTAGTTTGGCCTGGGCCGGGTTTGAACCCACAATCCTCAATATATGGGGCCAGCGCCCTACGCACGGAACCACAGGCATGGCCCTCTTTCTTTCTTTAGTAGAGTTGGGGGTCTTGCTCAGGCTGGTCTTGAACTCCTGAGCTCAGATCATCCACCTGCCTCAGCCTCCCAGAGTTTTAGGTTTACAGGCATGAGCCACTGTGCCCGGCCTCCCACGTCACTTCTTGACTGCTGCACTTGCCTTCTGACTGGACTGGCAAGCCCTTCCCATCTATTCCAGTCTCTTCTCCCTTAGCTGTCAAATCCTCATTACCTTAACCTGAAACCTTCAATGACTCTCCATTGCCCTCTAGTTAAAAGAAGTCCAAATGGGCTCGGCTCCCTTAGCACAGTGGTTATGGCGCCAGCCACATACACTGAAGTTGGCAGGTTAGAACCCAGCGTGGGCCAACTAACCAACAATGACAACTGCAACAAAAAAATAGCAGGGCATTGTGGTGGGCACCTGTGGTCCCAGCTACTTGGGAGGCTGAAGTAAGAGAATCGCTTGAGCCCAAGAGTTTGAGGTTGCTGTGAGCTATGATGCCATAGCACTCTACCGAGGGTGACATACTGAGACTCTGTCTCAAAACTTATATAAATTGGGTGGCACCCGAGGCTCAGTGAATAGGCCCTGTACACCAAGGGTGGCGGGTTCGAACTGAACCCAGCCAAACTGCAACAACAGCAACAAAAATAGCCGGGCATTGTGGTAGGCACCTGTAGTCCCAGCTACTCGGGAGGCTAAGGCAAGAGAATCACCTAAGCCCAAGAGCTGGAGGTTTCTGTGAGCTGTGTGCCACGGCACTCTACCCAGGACCACAAAGTGAGACTCTGTCTCAATAAAAAAAAATAAATAAGAAAAAAAGAAAGAGAGAAAGAGACAAGGTCTTATTCTGCTGCAAAGACTGGAGAATGGTAGAGTTATTATAGCTCATTGCAACCTCGGATTTCTGGGCTCAAGCAACCTTGCTTCAGCCTCCCAAGGAGCTGAGTGTACCAGTGAGCACCACCACACCAGGATAATTAAAAAAAATTTTTTTTTGTAGCCTGACGTTGTGGTGGGTGCCTGCAGTCCCAGCTTCTTGGGAGGCTGAGGCAAGAGAATCATTTAAGACCAAAAGTTCAAGGTTGCTGTGAGCTGTGACACCATGGTACTCTACCAAGGGTGACATAATGAGACTCTGTCTCAAAAAAAAAAAAAAATGTTTTTTTGTAGACATGGGCCCTTGCTATCTTTCTTAGGCTAGTCCTAAACTCCTGGCCTTGAACAGTCCTCCTCCCTTGGTCTCCCAATGTGCTGGGAGACTACCACATCTAGCCATAAAATCCTATTTGTTCTACCAAATATAACACAAATGTTTCCTCCTCCAGGAAGTCTTCTCTAGAGACTCTCCATACAGTCTCGGCACTATTCACCCTCATCTATCACACTTCTTAGGCTATGGGTTAAGTATTTTCTTTTCTTTCTTTTTTTTTTTTTTTTTTTTTTTGAGACAGAGTCTCACTCTGAGGTTTGGGCTAGAGTGCAGTGGCATCAGCCCAGCTCACAGCAATCTCCAACTCTTGGCCTCAAGAGATCGTCCTGCCTCAGCCTCCCGAGTGGTTAGGACGATAGGCACCCATCACAACAACCGGCTAGGTTTTTCTACTTTTAGTAGAGACAGGGCCTTGCTCTTGCTCAGGCTGGTTTTGAACCCCTGAGCTCAAAGAATCCTCCCAACTCGACCTGTCAGAATGCTAGGATTACAGGTATAAGCCACCACACCTGGCCTCCCACAGTGAATTTTTCAGTCTTTTCTCCATCATCACACCCACTTTAAAAACAGATTATATTTTGTATATAGTTTTATCAGTTTGGTTTTTTTTGTGCAGTTTTCGCTGGCGCTGGACTTGAACCTGCCACCCCTGGTATATGGGGCTGGTGCCCTACTCCTTGAGCCACAGGTGCCGCCCATATCAGTTTCATTTTCTACACACTCAACATATGTGAACATCTTTCAATTTCACTTTCTTTTCAGACAGAGTCTCAGTATGTCACCCTGAGTAGAGTGCTGTGGCATTACAGCTCACAGCAACCTCTAACTCTTGGGCTTAAGATTCTCTTGCCTCAGCCTCCCAAGTAGGTGGAACTACAGGCGCACACTACAATGCCTGGCTATTTTTTTTTTTTTTTTTTTTTTGTTGTAGCTGTCATGGCCCAGGTCAGTTTGAACTCACTAGCCCCAGTGTATGTGGCCGGCACCCTAACCACTGAGCAACAAGCACTGAGCCTTAATTTCACTTTCTACTACAATTTTTAGTAAGACAGTAGTCCAGGCTCAGTGCCTGTAGTACAGTGGTTACGGTGTCAGCCATATACACCCAGGCTGGCAGGTTCAAACACAGCCCAGACCACCTAAACAATACTGACAACAGCAACAAAAAATAGCCAGGGGTTGTGGTGGGCACCTGTAGTCCCAGCTACTTGGGAGGCTGAGGCAAGAGAATTGCTTAAGCCTAAGAGTTAGAGATTACTGTGAGCTGTGATGCCTTGGCACTCTACCAAGGGTGACATAGTGAGACTCTGTCTCAACAACAATGACAACAAGAACAAAAAAAAAACAGTAGCCCATCAATGGATGTATTTTTTTCTTTTTTTTTTAGAGACAGAGTCTTACTTTGTCACCTGTGGTAGAGAGGAGCTGTGGCATCACAGCTCACAGCAACCTTCAGCTCTTGGGCTTAGGCGATTCTCTTGCCTCAGCCTCCCAAGTACCTGGGACTACAGGTACCTGCCACAACGCCTGGCTATTTTTTGTTGCAGTTTGGCCAGTGATGGGTTTGAACCTGCCACCCTCGGTATATGGGACTGGCGCCCTACCTGCTGAGCTACAGGCGCCACCTAAAGTATTTTTCTTTTACTACTATTGAAGGTTTAGTGCTGGGCTTAGTGGCTTCACACCTGTAATCCTAACACTATGGGAGGCCAAGGCAGGTGGATTGCCTGAGGTCAGAGGTTTGAGACTGGCCTGCTCAAGAGCGAGACCCCATTTCTAAAAATAGCCAGGCATGTGGTGGGCCCCTGTCCTATAGTCCCAGCTACTCCAGAGGCTGAGAAAGAGAATCACTTGAGCCCATGAGTCTGAGGTTGCTGTAAGCTATGACACCATGGCACTCTACCGAGGGTAACAAATGAGACTCTGTCCCTCCCTCCCTTGCCAAAAAAAGAAAGTGTAGGCTATTTTTATTTTTGGCTCCAGTGTGGCTCATGACAGATAATCCTAGCACCTGGGAGGCTGAGCCAGATGGACTGCTTGAGCTCGAGTTCACGACCATCCTTAGAGAAAAGCAGACCCTGTCTCCACTAAAAATAGAAAAACTGAGGCAAGAGGATCTCTTGAGCCTAAGATTAGAAGGTTGCTGTGAGCTATGAGACCATAGCAGTCTACCAGGGCGACAGCTTTAGACTTTGTCTCCAAAAACAAACAAAAAAAGTAAATATGTGTACATACACCTTTTGTCCAACCGGTTTTTCTTAGGTCAGTAATCCTCAAACATTTTTATCAACGTTGAGCAAATAAGTACCCACAGCGGACCTGGAAGCATAGATGCAAATGACTTTCGGAAACTTCAAAGTCGTAAGCTTCAAGAACAATCCTATATATTTTTTGCTTTACTCCACAATTTGCTGGGATCTGTTTGCTTTAATTTAAAACTATTTTAAACCATCTGTCAGCAAGTGAAACTGAGACTGGAGAACAATGTGCTACTTTTCTTATGGCCTTTTACATGCCCCAGCACCTCACTGTGTCTATGAGGGTGTATCCAACCCAATCTGAGAAGTAATGCTTCAGGAAAACATGCTAAAAGCTGGTGACTGTTTGAAAAGGTAAACCAAAAACCCAGAAAGAGGCTTGGAGCCTGTAGCTCAGCGGCTAGGGCGCCAGCCACATACACCAGAACTGGTGGGTTTGAACCCAGCCTAGGCTTGCCAAACAAAAATGACAATTACAACAAAAATACTAGCCAGGGCTTGGCGCCTGTGGCTCAAGCAGCTAAGGCACCAGCCACACACACCTAATCTGGCGGGTTCAAATCCAGCCCAGTCCTGCCAACCTACAATGATGGCTACAACCAAAAAAAAAAAAAAAAAAAAAAAAAAAGCCAAGCGTTGTGGCTGGCCCCTGTAGTCCTAACTACTTGGGAGGCAGAGGCAGAGGAATCACTTGAGACCAAGAGTTTGAGGCTGCTGTGAGCTGTGATGCCATGGCACTCTACCTAGGGTGACAGCTTGAGGCTCTGTTCCCCCCCCTCAAAAAATCCGGGAATTGTGGCAGGTGCCTGTAGTCCCAGCTACTTGGGAGGTTGAGGCAAGAGAATCACTTAAGCCCAAGAGTTTGAGGTTGCTGTGAGCTGTGACACCATGGCACTCTACCGAGGGTGACATAATAAGACTCTGTCTCAAGAAAACAAATAAAAAAAAATACAGAAACAACATTCTTGATGTATATTTATTAACATATAATGATCTCTAAGACATTTAGAATAAAAACTAAATAAGCCTGCCTTTTTTTTTTTGGCCAGGGCTAGGTTTTTTTTTTTTTGAGATGGAGCCTCAAGCTATTCCCCTGGGTAGAGTGCCATGGCATCACAGCTCATAGCAACCTCCAACTCCTGGGCTCAAGCGAGTCTCCTGCCTCCGCCTCCCAAGCAGCTGGGACCACAGGCGCCCGCCACAAAGCCTGGCCATTTTTTTTTTTTTTTTTGGTTGCAGCCATCATTGTTGTTTGGCGGGCCCGGGCTGGGGATTCGAACCCGCCACCTTAGGTGTACGTGGCTGGCGCCTTAGCCTATTGAGCCACAGGTGCCGAGCCCAGGGCTAGGTTTTAAACCATCACCTCCGGTATATGGGCTGGAGCCCCACTCTTTGAGCCACAGGCGCCACCCTAAGCCTACTTTACTTTTAAAAAAGGGAAAAAAAGACTCCACAAAATAATACAATGTGGGTTTTTTTTTTTTTTGAGCCATAGTCTCAGTTTGTCACCCTCGGTGGAGTGCCATGGCATCATTAGCTCATAGCAACCTCAAACTCTTGGGCTCAAACTCTTGCCTCAGACTCCCAAGTAGCTGGGAGACTATAGGTACTGGCCATAATGCCCAGCTAGTTTTTTAGAGATAAGGTCTCACTCTTGCTCAGGCTGGTTTCGAACTTGTAAGCTCAAGCAATCCACCTTCCTTGCCCTCTCAGGGTGATAGAATTAGACCTGTGAGCCACCTCATCCAGCTATGTGGATTTTTTCTGAGATAGGGTCTTACTCTGTCTCCAGGGATAGAATACAGTGGCATCATCAGAGCTACTAGAACCTCAATCTCCTGGGCTCAAGTAATCTTCTTGCCACAGCATCCCAAAGAGCTGGAAATACAGGTACACATAGCCATGCCCAATGCCCAATTAATTTTTCTATGTTTAGTAAAGACAGGGTCTTGCTATTGTTCAGCCTGGTCTCAAACTCCTGGCCTCAAATGATCCTCCTGCCTCAGCCTCCCAAAGTGCTAGGATTACAGATATTAGCCACTGCATCCCCTGCTATGGTTTTTTTAATGGTGTTTTTTTTTTTTTTTTGAGACGGAGCCTCAAGCTATCCCCCTGGGTAGAGTGCCATGGCATCACAGCTCATAGCAACCTCCAACTCCTGGGCTCGAGCGAGTCTTCCGCCTCTGCCTCCCAAGTAGTTGGGACCACAGGCGCCTGCCACAACGCCCGGCCATTTTTTTGGTTGCAGCCATCATTGTTGTTTGGTGGGCCCAGGCTGGGGATTTGAACCCGCCACCTTAGGTGTACGTGGCTGGCAGCTTAGCCGATTGAGCCACAGGCGCCAAGCCTAATGGTGTTTTTTTAATAGGGGTGTCTGTCTGTGTGATACACATACACTTTGAATAGTTACTTTGCAGGAGAATAACAGATTTGGAGTATAAAGTGGAGTTAAAGAAACTTTTGGCCTCATTAAGCAATTAAAAGACAAAGTTTCAC
>CAUYQV010158617.1:0-13452 GCA_963574575.1 Galagoides demidoff | reverse complement strand
GCATTAAAATTATATATTGCTTTGGGTAGTATGGACATTTTAACAATGTTGATTCTTCCCAGCCATGAGCATGGTATATTTTTCCATTTGTTAACATTTTCAGAAGACCAAAAATCACATTACAATAAAGATATTGGTATCAGAATGTTTATTGCAGCCCAAGTCATAGTTGCTAGGTCATGGAAGAAGCCCAAGTGCCCATTGATCCACAAATGGATCAATAAATTGTGGTATATGTACGCCATGGAATACTATGCAGCCATAAATAAAGATGGAGACTTTACCTCCTTCATTTTTACATGGATGGAGCTGGAAAATGTTCTTCTTAGCAAAGTATCTCAAGAACAGAAGAAAAAGTATCCAATGTACACAGTCCTACTGTGAAACTAATTTATAGCTTTCATATGAAAGCTATAACCTAATTATAGCCTAAGAATATGGGGAGGGGGAGGGGAGGGAGAAGAATGAGTAGAGGGAGGGTGATTTGAGGGATCACCTCTATGGTTTATCTTACAAGGGTACAAGTGAGTCTTTCTAAAAGTAGAATATAAACATCTTAATGCAATAACTAAGAAAATGACACAGAGGCTATGTTAACCAGTTTGAGGAAAATATTTCAAATTGCATATAAAAACACCACACTGTACCCCATGATTGCATTAATGTACACAGCTATCATTTAATTTAAAAAAATTAAATACAGTTAAAAATTCAGGTCTTTGTTTGCAATCATCACTTTTCCTCAAGACAGGGTCTCACTCTATCAACCAGACTAGAACCTCAAACTCCTAGGCTCAAGGGACCCTCCTGCTGCAGCCTCTTTAGTAACTAGAACTACAAGTGCACTCTACCATGCCCAGTTAATTTTTTAATTTTTTTGTAGAGTCAGAAACTTACTATGTTACCCAGGCTGTTCTCCAACTCCTGACTTCAAGCAATCCCTCCCATCTTGACCTCCCAAAGCCTGAAGTTACAGGCTGAGTCCTCATGCCCAGCCTCTGCACTAGTCATTTGCCTTTTTTTTTTCTGACACAGTCTCACTATGTCACCCTCAGTAGAGTCCTGTAGCATCACAGCTCACAGCAACCTCAAATTCTTGGGCTTAAGCAATTCTCTTGTCTCAGCCTCCCAGGTAGCTGGGACTACAGATGCCTGCCACAACACCTGGCTATTTTTTTGTTGCCATTGTCATTGTTGTTCTTTAGCTGGCCTGAACTGGACTTGAACCTGCCAGCCTCAGTGTATGTGGCCGGCACCCTACCCACTGAGCTACGGGTGCCACCACTCCACTAGTCACATTTCATAATAAACATACTAGAAAATTTATAGAGTTCTCTTGGATGAACAGCATTGATCTAGAGTATAAACCACAACTCATAATTTAAAAATTCAATTGAAAAACAGACAAAAGTTTGAAAAGATGCTTCATATAAGTGAAGGTACATGAATAGCCAGTAAGTACATGAAAAAGTATTCAACATCATTAGTCATCAGGGAAATGCAAATTAAAATTACAATGATATATCACTACATACTCACCAGAATGATTAAAATTTAAAGAACTGACAAAGGCAAATGTTGACAAGGTTGTGGCTCAACTGAAACTTTCATACATTGTTGGAGGAAATTTAAAATGGTATAAGCACATTGGTAATGGCCTGCCATTCTAAGATTTAAATATGGACCACCCATGACCTAGCAATTCTACTCCTAGCCATTTACTCAAGAGAAATGAAAATGTATGACAAGACATAAAATGTAAAAGTTTATAACAGCTCTATTCGTAATAGCCCCAAATAGGAAACAGCCCAAATGCCAAAAAATAGAAGAATAGATTTTAAAAGTGTGTCATATTCATAAATAAGAGCCAATTAGGAGGATCAAAAATGCAATAGCATTGATGAATCTCAAAAACATGCTAGTGAAAGAAATTTAACATATTGTATGATTCCATTTATGTGAAATTCTGGAATAGACAAAACTAATCTCTGGCAGAGAAAAATTTAGAACAGCAGTTGCCTCTGGAGGAGGGATTATTTGGAAAGGAAGGGATTAAAAAACTCTCTGGAGTGATAGCAGTGTTCTGCATTGTAATAGTGGCTTTGGTTATTTGTCAAAAGTTAGTGAACATGTACTTAAGATTTGTTCATTTCATTGTATGTAAATTTTATATTTTAAATATTTTAAAAACTATAAAGAAATACTGGACTCTGGTTACATTTTTTTCCTTTTCCTTTTTTTTTTTTTGGCAGTTTTTGGCCGGGACTGGGCCTGAACCCGCCACCTCCAGCATATGGGGCTGGCCCCCTACTCCACAGGCGCTGCTCCCTGAACTCTGGTTATTGCAACACATGCAGGAGTGTTTAGGGGGAAGTATACTGATGTCTGCAATTTAAAAATGCATCCAAAGGCTCGGCACCTGGGGTTCAGTGGTTAGGGTGCCAGCCACATGCACGGCTGGTGGGTTGGAACCTGGCCAGGGCCTGCAAAACAACAATGTAAACAATAACAAAAAAATAGCGAGATATTGTGGCGGACGCCTGTAGTCCCAGTTATTTGGGAGGTTGAGGTAAGAGAGTTGCTTAAGCCCAAGAGTTTGAGTTTGAGGTTGCTGTGAGCTGTGATGATACAACACTCTACTGAGGGCTAAATAGTGAAACTCTGTCTCACAAAAAAAAAAAAAATGCATCAAAAATTAGATGGGTTAATAGATGAATGGGGGATAAATAGATGAATAGATAAATAATAGAGTTAGGAGAGCAAAATGTTAATGATGAAATCTAGGTGGTATGAATAGATTTTACTATAAAATTATTTCACTCTAAAATTCTTTCAACTCTGCTATATGTTTGAATTTTTCATAATAAAATGTTGGTGAGAAAAAAGATAGGGCTTCCAGAAATGAAATTTCCAAGGCTAAGTCTCCAAAATAAAAATTGGAACAAAAATTACCAAGTCAAAATCATGTTTTTTCTCAGCCTTTTCCATAGCCTCATCCTACAGGTCCCTGAGCTGCATTTCTCTGTTTCATATTAGACAATTCCATCCCTTCAGGGATTATGGGTGTTATCAAAAAGAAAGCACTCAGAGTCCTGGCAGCTTTGATTTTTACTTAAAGCTGTTTTTATCTCCTGTGCAAGAGAAAAGGAAGACTCTGATTTAGAGTTGTTATATCTTAGTAATCCCACCCGAATCAAAATGAGAACAAACACGGACTGGTAATATTATTTCCAAAAATAAAGTTTAAACAAGAAATCAGGAAGAAAAGAAAATGATTAAAAAGAATGTAGACAATACTTTTATTCTCCAATAAAAGGAATCAGTACTCCTTGGAGAAATGGCTAACTCTAGGGCTGAGCAGGAAATACAACATGAGCCTTAGAGCATCTTCTAGTTCAAGAAAGGAAATGTTAAAAACAAATACAACAAAAAGAACACAGAACACAATTATGGGAGGATGTCAAAGGGACACAGGACCCAATTGAAAGAGTTTCTATTGACCAAAGCTAGAACAATATCAGAAACAAAATAAAGTACTATTAGATTATAACCCAAAGTATAAAATATGTACAAGACCATGCTGATATAAATAAATGATGAGTAAGTAAATAGGGAGAAGAGATATGTCTCCCTTGTCAAAAAATTCCAAATAATTTGAAGGAGATACTTCTCCCTCAGAGAGGTTGAGCTTAACTCCCCACACCTTAAGTGCACATGTGACTTCTTTCCAAAAAGTGGAATATGAAAAAGGTTACGAAAGAGAGTGGAAAAAGCTGACAACCATTTCCACAGCCAATTGATCAAGGTCAAAATCAACACTGTTATTATAATCATATTGATAGGATGTACTTGTTGTATAATAAAGCATTTGACCAGCCTTCAGCCCTAGTTCCTGGGAGAGAGACTCTAAATCCTTGGAATTTCTCATGTAATATGAGCATCTTTGTTATTCATGGACCCCCTCAGACCATGCCTGGGTTATGCTAACAACATAGCTCTGGATGAAGGCTGAGCAGGCTACATTAGACCAATCATGTAATTAGAAGGTTGGAAGCTTTGAGTCAAGTAATATTAGCCCAGCCTAACTTCCCCCATGGAGGGGATAGGTGCTAGAGACAAGAGTTCAGTATGTGGCCAATAATTCAATCGTGCCTATGTAATGAGACCCCATTATAAACTCTGGAGACCAAAACTCAGGATAGCTTTCTAGCTAGTGACCACAGAATTGTGTGTGTTCAGAAGTGTGACAGACATGTGACACATTCTGACTCTCTGGGGAAAAGACATGGAAGTTCGTGTTTGAGACTCTCCCTGTGTTCTCCCTTTGGTCTCTTCGCATGGCTGGTCCTGGTTTGTATCCTTAAGTTGTAATCATAAGTATGCCCTGTCTTGAGTTCTATAAGTCATTCTAGTAAAATGTCAAAGCTTAAGGGCATGTGGAGTTTGAATTTGTAGCTAGGTGATCAAAAGTGTGGATAACCTGGGAATTCCCAAACTTATGGCTGGCACCTGAAGTGGGAGTGATGTTTTGAGGACTATGCCTTTAACCTGGAGTCTGTGCTAACTCCCTCAACATCTGTACTGATTGAAGTATTTCAGCATCCTTGATAGGATATGAGTAAAAATGGCACTTTACCTGTGTGTAATGTGTCTAATGATGAGAAAAACAAATCTCAGCAAAGGAAAGTCTATAATATACCTCATCAGTACTCTTCGAAATTGTCCAGATAATCAAAAACAAGAAAAGTCTGAAAACTATCCCAGCAAAGAGTTGCCTAAGGAGACAGTGATTAAACGTAATGTGGTATCCTAGATAGGATCCTGGAAGAGAAAAAGGACATCAGGTAAAAATTAGAGAGACCTGAATAAAGTATGGACTTTAATGTATCTCCACTGGTTCATTAACTGTGACAAATGTAACATACTAAGGCAAGATATTTATAATAAGAAAAAATAGGTGTGGGGTATATGAGAACATTCTGAATGGTCTTTGTAACTTTGTTAATCTAAAACTATTCTGAAATAAAATGAAAAAGTCATAGAATTCCGGAGATATTGAATGTAGGCCTAGACAATTCCTGAGTATGAGTAAAAAAGAAATATGGTAGGACCCAAGAGGGAGGTTTCCAGGAAGAAATAGAATTCACAGAGTTACTGTTATAGTCAACTGTCTTCCTACAAAGAAGTAACCAATATTACCTATAAAACTAAGCAAATAAGAAAATGAGATAATAGCCAACATGTGAAAAAAATAAAAGGCTCTATCAGAAAGAAATTTACTTAGGGAATACTGTGTTATTTATAAATCATATTATTATAAATGATATTGATGTAAGCACAGTTTTTAACATAACTAAATTGGGAGACTGGAAGGAGAACATATCTGTCACTCAGATCCCAACAGGAAGCAGGTGATAAACTCAGATGAGAATAAACCAGAAGACTTTGTTTACAAAGGGATTTTTACAAAGATGCAGTCAGCATGTAAGGAAATCACAGAGACAGTTCATAATCCAGGGTTGTACTCCTTATGCCCAAAGGCAGAAGGGAAGGAACAGTAACCAAAATCTACTATAAGTTGACTGTGACAAGGAGACCACTGCCAACAATGACCTTTATTTGAGGGACGGGGGTGGGAGTCTCATTTCCCTCCCTCACACCTCCCATCTTCCCCCTACTGGCCAGACTCAACAAGGAGCCCAAAGTCATGGAAGCCATTAATGTGGCCCATACACATGACACCCCTGGGACAGAGGAACTGGAGGGACAGACAGAAGGTATCTGCAACAGATGTGAAGTGTGATGGTGTAAAAAAGCTAAATCCTTCTCTAACTATAATGACAATTTGCGCGGGGGAGGTGTTGTTATTATTGTTGCTATTTTTTGAGAAAGCCTCACTCAGTCACCCTGGGTAGAGTGCCATGGTACTGTGGCTCACAGCAACCTCAAACCCTTCCTCCTCCCCTTGCACCTCTTCTCCTTCCCAACTTGGATTAAATTGGGTTTTTCTTTTGTGTGGGCATGTATTAGTTTGTCTACTGGCTTCATATTAGTATTGAATACATTGGATCCTTGCTTTTCCATTCTTGTGATACTTTAATAGTGATTATTGTTTCAAACAATGTTATCATGATGCAATTTAAATAGCATAAAATTCACCGGTTCTGAGAATTGTTTAAACAACTATCTCAAGTCAGGCTGTACACTAAAATTATTGAGAAACTTTTAAAGAATACCAGTGACAGATCCCTACCCCCCAGGAGTACCTAGGGCCCAGGTGTTATTTTTTAAAAGCAACCCAGTTAATTCTAATGTACAACTTACAGTAAAGAACAACACAAAATATCAGTGTTTTTCTAAGTTTTCAAGATGTGAAGTTAGCACTCAAGTGGATATGATAATGTCCATAGGCTTCACAAAAATGGGTACATTTTTGAAAATGTAGGAAAAAGAATAATTTAAATATTGTTTGTTTTGAATTCTAGGGTCAAAGTCAATAACTTAGACGGACTTTTAATAATTAAAATGCACTATAGTAATTATTTTGGTAGGAAACATTTTGCATGAAATCCTGCTTCTGATTATACAACAGTCCTACAAAATAAGAAAGCGTATTCTAAAATTTTATATAGATAAATAAATGTTTTCTGTGAATGTATAAAAGGGAATTTTTCAAGATTAACTCTTCTGTCAGCTTTCTAAAAGCTTTTAAATGGTAAAATGTTATTGATTTCTATGTAAAATGTGATTATCTTTTCTATAAATGTATTTCTCACTGACTCCAAATCAAATTAAAAATACTCTGTTATATCCACAGGAGGCTCCCTAAAAAAAAAAAAAAAATCAATGCTAATTCCAAAATATGTTTTGGCATTTTAAAAATTTATTCACCAAGACACTGGGTTGATACATATTGAGCAGTATAGGCATCCAAAAATAATACATTACTGAAAATTATTATCAGATATTCCCATTAATATTATGAGCAAAAAAGACCTGATACAAATGCTAGTGATTAATAATACAGTGATTTTGAGTTTCAGCTCACAATTTGCATTAGCAAAAAATATAACTTATTCTTCTACAACTCAAATAAGTTTCTATTTTGAACCCTAACTCTGCCTGTATGGAGCATGGCACAATCTGGCTCTGTTCTTAAATGCCTTGCTCAGTTGCATGTTTTATCCTCTCCCTGGGGCTTTGTCAAAAATGCCAGGCACAGAACCTTCAATGAAAGACTCACCAATTACATTGTTCCATTGGTTCCTTGCTCCTTCTCTTCTCCCCCAGATACCCCAAATAACGGCATCCATTAAAAAGCCACAGCTAACCAACCCAAATGCCCATCAACCCATGAATAGATCAACAAACTGTGGTATATGTATACTATGGAATACTATTCAGCCATAAAAAAGATAAAGACTTTACATCTTTTACCTGGATAGAGTTGAAACACATTCTTCTTAGTAAAGTATCTCAAGAATGGAAAAATAAATATCCAATGTACTCAATACTAATATGAAACCAATATATAAATATTTACACGCTCACATGAACAATAAATATGGAGGGGGGAAGACCACTGGCAGAAGGAGGGAGGGCTTTGGTGGGATCTCACCTAATGGGCACAATGAAAGGGTGTACAGCATGCCCCTAGGTTAAGGGTTCTTTTACAACTGGAACTTTACCTTCACCTTTACATAGAGAACAATGTAATCTAAAAATTTGTACCCTCATATTAATTGGAAATTTAAAAAATAATAATAATAAAAAATTTTTAAAAACCTAATGTCATACTTAACAGTGACAGACTGAAAGCTATTGCTTTTGCATCTGGAGCAAGACAAAGATGTCCACTCTCACCACTTCCATTTAACATTGCACTGGAAGTTATAGAGAGGTAAGCAAGAAAATGAATTAAAAATCATCCAGATTGGAAAGAAAAATGTAAAATTTTCTCCATTTGCAGATTATATGATCTTACATATGGAAAATCATACTGAATCTACTAAAAACTGTTAGTGTAATAAATCAGCAAGACTGCATCACATAAAATCAATATATAAAAATCAACTGTATTTCTCTACACTAGCAATAAACAATTCAAAGTGAAACTGAGAAAACAATTTCATTTACAATAGCATAAAAAGAATAAAATATTTAGGAATAAGTATTTTTAAAGGATAAAATTTATTCTCTGAAAATTACAAAACATTGTTGAAATAAATCAAAGAAGATCTAAATAAATGGAAAGATACTGTGCTCATAAATAGGAAGAATTATAAGATGACAACACTCCCAAAATTGATGTACAGATTAAATACAATCTTCATCAAAATCATATCTGTTTTTTTGCAGAAATTGACAAAATCATATCTGATTTTTTGCAGAAATTGACAAATCCTAAAATTTATATGGAAAATACTAGGGACCCAGAACAGCCAAAACAATCTTGAACAAAAGAACAAAATTGGAGAACTCACACTTCCCGATATCAAAATTTCCAACACAGCTATAGTAATTAAGGCAGTATGACACTGGCATGAGGATATAATCAGATCAATAAAACAGAATTGAGATTCTAAAAATGAGCCCTCACTAATATGGTCAATTGATTTCAACAAGACTGCAAAGACAATGGTAGAAGAGCAGGCTTGGCAATGATAACTAGGACAATAGGATATGCCCATACAAAAGAGTAAAGTTGGACTCCTAACTGACACCATATATAAAAATTACTTTTAAGTAGATTAAAGAACTAAAACTATAAAACTCTTTGAAGAAAATATGGGAATAAATCATGACCATGGGTTAGGCAAAGCCCCTTTTTAGGCAAAAAAGTTTTTTGATAAATTGGATTTCATCAAAATTTTAAAAACTTTTATGCTTCAAAGGACACCAACAAGAAAATAAAAAGACAACTCAAAGAGTTGGGAGACATTTTGCAGATCACATACCTGATGAGAGACTTATAACTAGATTCTTGACTGGACACAATAGCTCATGCCTGTAATCTTCTGGGAGGCCATGCTGGGAGAATCACTTGAAGTCAAGAGTTCAAGACCAGCCTGAGCAAGACCCCCATCTCTACAAAAAACAGAAAAATTAGCCAGGCATAGTGACACATGTCTGTAGTTTTAGCTACTCAGGGAGCTGAGGCAAGAGGTTTTCTTGAGCCCTCAAGTTTGAGGTTGCAGTGAGTTATGATGACACCACCGCACTCTAGCCAGGTTGACAGAGCAAGACCCTGTCTCCAAAAACAAACAAAAAAATTCTCCTCCAACTCCGTAAGAAAAAGACAAATAATCCAGTTAAATAGGCAAAGGGAAAAACAAGAACTCCCATTCATTGCTGGTAGGAATATAAGATAATACAGCCACTCTGGAAGATAATTTGGCAGTTTCTTACAAAACTAAATATACTCTTACCATATGATCCAGCAATTGCATTCATTTATGCAAAAGGTTTGAAACATATGCACACACAAAAATCTGCCCATAAATATTTTCAACCACTTATTAATAAACACCAAAACTTAGAAACAAGTAAGATGTCCTTTTATAGGTGAATAAACTGTGATACATCCATCCACTAGAATATTAATCAATAATAAAAGGCAATTAGCTATCAAGCCATGAAAACACATTGAGGAAATATAAATGCATATTTAAGTGAAAGAAGTCAATTTGAAAAGACAATAAACTATATGATTCCAATTACATGACATTTTGGAAAAGGCCAAACTATGGAGACAATAAAAAGATCAATGGTCATCAAGATTTAAGGGAAGGAGAGGTGAGGGAGATGAATAGGTAGAGCACAGGGAATGTTTTGAACAGTGAAACTACTCTATGATATTATAATGGTGAACACATGTTATTATATATGTATCAAAACTTATAGAATATACAGTACAAAGAATGAGCTTTAATGTAAACTATGGACATTAGTTAATAATGTATTGACATTGGCTCATCAATTATGACAAATGCATCACGTTGTATCAAGATGTTAATGGTGGCAGAAACTGTGAGGATGTGGGAAGGTGGTAAGGGAATATATGAGAACTATGTACTTTCTACTCATTTTTCCTGTAAACTTAACAAAACTGTTCTAAAAAATAAAGTTTATTCACTTTTTAAAATAGGCAAAAATCAGAATAGGCAGTTCTCTAATGAAGATATAGAGGGCCAGGTGTAGTGGCTCATGCCTGGAATCCCAGCACGCTGGGAGGCCAAGGCTGTTGGATCACCTGAGCTTATGAATTCGAGACAAGCTTGAGCTAGAGCGAGACCCCATCTTTAAAACTAGACAGGCATTATAGTGGGTGCCTGTCATCCCAGCTACTCAGGAAGCTGAGGCAAGAGAATCGCTTGAACCCAAGAGTATCAGTTTGCTGTGAGCTATGACACCATGGCACTCTACCAGGGGGACAAAGTGAGACTCTGTCTCAAAAAATAAAAATGAAAAAAATAAAGAAGATATAGAAATGGCCAATAAGCTTGTGAATGGTGCTCAACATCATTATCCATCAAAGAAATGCAAATCCAAACTACCCTGAGATATCACCTCACATCTACTAGGACAGCTACAATCAAAAATGTAGGTAATAAGTATTGATGAAAATGTAGAGAAACGATGTCCTCATATACTGCTGATCAAAATATAAAATGGTGACCGGGGGCAATGACTCACGCCTGTAATCCTAACACTCTGGGAGACCAAGGCAGGTGGATTGCCTGAGCTTAGGAGTTGAAGACCAACCTGAACAAGATTTCTATGAACAAGATTTCTACTAAAAATAAAAAAACCAGGAAGAAGTCAGTCATATAAGGCAGGGCACAGTGGCTCATGCCTGTAATCCCAGCACACTGGGAGGCTGAGGTGGGTAGATTGCCTGAACTCAGGAGTTTGAGACCAGCCTGAGCAAGAGCAAGACCCAGTCTTTAAAAATAGCCAGGCATTGTGGTCGGGTCTATAGTCCCAGTTACTTGGGAGGTTGAGGGAAGAGAATTACTTAAGCCCAATAGTTTGAGGTTGCTGTGACACCATGGCACTCTACCAGGGGTGACAAAGTGAGAGTCTATCTCAAAAAAATAATTTAATAAAAAAAGAAAAACTAGGCTGGGTGTTGTGGCAGGTTCCTGTAGTCCCAGCTACTTGGGAGGGGGAGGCAAGAGGATCTCTTGATCCCCAGGGTTTGAGGTCGCAGAGCGCTATGACACCACAGCACTCTACCCAGAGAAATGGAGTGAGACTCTGTCTCAAAAAAAAAAAAAAAAAAAGAAAATATAAAATGGTTCAACCACTTTGGAAAACATCTGGTGGTTCCTCAGAAGATTAAATGTAGAATTACCTCATGACCCAGCAATTTCATTCCCAGCTATATACTCAAGAGAACTGAAAACACATCCACACAAAAAACTTGTACATAAATATTCATAGCAGCATTATTCATAGTAGACCAAAAGTAAAAACAATCCAAATGTCCATCAACTGTAAGAAACGGATAAATAAAATATGGCATATCCTTATAATGTAGTATCATTCATGATACATGCTGCAAATTGGATGAACCTTTGATTTTGCCAAGTGAAAGAAGCCAGTCACAAAAGAGCACCTAATATTCTCTTTATATCAAATGTCCATAATAAGCAAATCCAGAAACACAAAAAGTGTATTAGTGGTTGCTTACGACTGCAAGGATAAAGAAGAAATGAGGAATACTAATGGTTGTAAGGTTTCTTTTGGGGGGATGATGAAAATGTTCTAAAATTGATTGTAGAGGATGCATAACTCCGAGAATATACTAAAAAACCACATTGAATTCTACAGTTTAAAATGGTAGATTGCACAGTATGTGAATTACATTTTAATAAAGCTGTTATAAAAATCAGGATTGAAGAGGAAAATTCTAGAAATAAGAATCAAAGATTAGAGATCTTTCTAAAGAAAGTAACAGTACATGTTTTTAGCTCTAGAAAGTATCAACATATTTGAACACACTGGATCCAAAGTCAAGAAATCTGGAACATAATAATGAGGTAGCCATAAGCTCCATGTAAGACCTGCACAAAGTCCTTTCACACCTGAGCTTAAGTTGGCTGGCACAATTCTAAACATTCCACCCTGACACAATAACATGAAGCAGAAAAAGAAGGTGTTGCTGCTTTTCTTACTCTTTTTGAAGCTCTCATCACAGATTTCCCTCTACTGATTATTGGCCAGAACCGTGTCTTAGGTGTCTTCCTAAATCAGACTGCGTGCATGTGTGTGCGTGTGTGTGTGTGTGTGCGCGCGCGCACATACACAGCACACGGCTGTGGGTGTGTGGGTGGGACTTAGACTAATCAAGATTTACCTGTATCAGGAGGATGGGGAGCGGATACCAAATCAGGACTCTGGGGCAAAGAAGAAGGAGGAAGGGCTATTGAGTGGGCACCAGTAGACCCTACTATGCCAAAGACAAAAGAGAAACGTGCACATTCCATTCAGAACGAGATACGTGCCCTCCCTTCTGTGACAAGTCAAATATAAAGCAAGAGTTTTATGGCTTCCTGGGGCTATTCAATTTCTCTAAGCTCTTTATTCCTCCTCAAAAAGGAACCATTACTTACTGGAAAGGATGTGCTACAGTGTTGAGCTCATCAGCACTAGCACACACTCTAGGAAGTCACCAGAAACTTAACATCCGGGTCTTTGCTAACACATTATTGTTATCATAAGCCTGAAAGTGGAAGTTCGTTGTACAATTCTGGATGTGTGCTTAGCTGTAGAATATCAGACAGCACTGAGCCACCAGTGTCTCACAACTCAAGATCAGCATCATGGATCCACTTAACAACTGTTTATCAAGTACAGCTAAACTGTGTGCTGTACTAATAGCTGACACCAACTGAACACGCACTACATGTACGATTTTGAGTGCTTTACATATACTCACTTACTTATTCCTCATAGGAACTTTACCAAAGTACACGGATATCACTACTGTTGCTATTTCACAGGTGAGTTACCAAATGCTTTACAAATAAGTAAAGCATGAATCCCAAAAGTCTAGAAATAGTCCAGGATATCAACCCAAGAAGCCCGTCTCCAAAAGCCATGCTCCTAACCTTGACACACCTCTTGACCTTGTGACATCACCTAGTCACAGTTTATAGACAAATATGGCAGGTCTCTGTCCTCTAGGAAGTCACATTCTGACAAGGAGGCAAGCACATACTCACAACTAACTACTGTACAGACTGACTAATGCTATGGGACCTTTATAACAGAATTTCTCTCAGATTGATAAAGTAATTCTGTTTTTATGAGAATCATTCACATTTACCGTAACTTCTAGTCATGTTTTGAAGTTATACTATTATATCTCTACCTAAAGTTCTCAAGTTGTAACTACCACAGATACACCTCTTAAGATGGATAAAATAGCACGGTGCAAAAAATACA
>CAUYQV010158616.1:0-14361 GCA_963574575.1 Galagoides demidoff | reverse complement strand
ACAGGCGCCCACCACAACGCCCGGCCATTTTTTGGTTGCAGCCATCATTGTTGTTTGGCGGGCCCGGGCTGGGGATTCGAACCCGCCACCTTAGGTGTACGTGGCTGGCGCCTTAACCGATTGAGCCACAGGCGCCGAGCCTTCTTTTTTATTTTTGAGACAGAGTCTTACTATGTTGCCCTGGGTAGAGTGCCCTGGCATCACAGCAACCTCAAACTCTTTGGCTTAAGTGATTCTCCTGCCTCAGCCTCCCAAGTAGCTGGGACTATAAGCACTGGCCACAACACCCATCTATTTTTTGATTGGAGTTGTCATTGTTGTTTAGCAGGCCCAGGCCGGGCTCAAAACCACCAGCCTCGGTGTATGTGGCTAGGACTCTACTCACTGAGCTATGGGCACCGAGCCAGCCTTATGGGTTTCTTGTTCTATAACTACCTGTTCTAATTCTTTGCCCATATTCTGCTGGGGTTCCTTCCTGTATCTTCTTGATTTGCAGGAGTTCCTTGTATCAACTCTTATGAATTTCTTTTTTTTGAGACAGAGTCTCAAGCTGTTGCCCTGGGTAGAGTGCTGTGGCATCATAGCTCACAGCAACCTCCCAACTCCTGGGCTTAGGCAATTCTCTTGCCTCAGCCTCCAGAGTGGCTAGGACTATTTTTCTTTGTTGTTGCAGTTTGGCTGGGGCTGGGTTCAAACCCACCACCCTCAGTATATGAGGCCCGTGCCCTACCCACTGACCCACAGGTGCTGTCCAACCCTTATATATTTTATGGTGTTTTTTTTTTTGAGACAGAGTCACACTTTGTCATCCTCAGTAGGGTGCTGTGGAGTCATAGCTCACAGCAACCTCCAACTCTTGAACTCAAGCAACTCTCTTGCCTCAGCCTCCCAAGTAGCTGGGACTACAGGCGTCTGCCACAACACCCAGCTTTTTTTTGTTGCAGTTTGGCCAGGGCCAGATTTGAACCCGCCACCCTCAGTATATGGGGCTGACGCCCTACTCACTGAGCCACACACGCCACCGGATACACAGCTACTTTTAGAAATGAGGTCTCGCTCTAGCTCAGGCTGGTCTCAAACCTGTAAGTTCAGGCAAGCCACCTACCTCGGCCTTCCAAGTGCTGGGATTACAAGTGTGAGCCACAACCCTTGTGAATTTTAAATACAGAAAATTTTTTCTCCTGGTATATTATCCGTATATTAACTTTGTCAGTGATGTTCTTAATAGCCTTAATTTGATTTAAACAAATTCATCAATTGTTTTTGCCAATCATTTTGGCCTTTAAAGTTGTGTGTAGTCTTTCCCTTAGATACCTAAGTCACATTTTCTTCTATCACTTTCTAATTTTACCATTCTCATTTTTAAATCTTCACTCCATATAAAGTCTACATTTGTAGCTGGAGTTAGGCATGAACTCAGTTTTATTCAGTGTCATCTAATGAGCCTGTATTCCCTTCAGCTTCCACTTGTGGTGCCACTTTCATGCTGGATTCGCGTCCTCTGTATATGGATTTTATCTCTGAGCTCTCTACTGATCACTTTTTCTGTCCTAGCATTAACACTCCTCTTTTTAATAGTATAGCTTTAAGAATGTCTTGGTGTATACAGGTCCAGATTTCTCTGGAGAACTGTGGCTCTCTGAAGGTGGCTGGAGTGGAGAGAGGGAGACAACAAGGTACCCAGGAGTGGACATAAGCAGGAACAGGGTCTGGGAGGACAGGACGCAGGACCTCTGGGAGTGCTGTCTGAGCATCCACAGACCCCTGCACACAGCCTCATGAATCTGTGTAAAGAAATGTGTTCCCACAGGCCCAGCTGCGGAATCCCTTCAGAGAGAGTGCACACTAAAAGCGAGAAGAGCTTTTATCAAGCCAAAGACAGAGAAAGACATTAACAAGAGTCAGCAGTCTAGAAGGGAGCATTGTAACGTGAAGTTTAGAACACACGATCAGTGAGCACAGCCAACAGTAGACCACGGGAGAGAGGGAACGCAGAGCTCTCTGTGTCCCCCACTACCACCTGTGCCCTTAGGACTGTGGTACTGATGGGATCTTCTAGTGGTCTACACTCCAGACTGATCAAAAAATGCAAGTCCTGGCTCGGCACCTGTGGTTCAAGTGGTTAAGGCGCCAGCCACATACACTTAAGGTGGCAGGTTCAAATCCAGCCCAGGCCTGTCATACAACAATGATGGCTGCAACCAAAAAATGGCTGGGTGCTGTAGCGGGCACCTGTGGTCCCAGCTACTTGGGAGGCTGAGGCAGGAGACTTGCTTGAGCCCACGAGTTGGACGTTGCTGTGACTTGTGATGCCACGGCACTCTACCCAGGGGGACAGCTTGAGGCTCTGTCTCAACAACAACAACAAAAAAATACAAGTCCTTTCTTCATGACACATGGAATTCCATAAAGATACACTTGGATTTATAACCGGACCTTACCTTGTTATTAGAAACCCACAAAACAAATCACTAAGTTACAAAAACGTGGTACAGGTAAAACTAAACAGCCCTTTCGGAAGTGTACCCTGAATTGTAAACCAGTCTTTTACTAAGCAGTCTGCATGCTGTGTAATGGTCACCACACTGCACAGCTGCTCTCACTCATGCCCACACATGGGCAGGATTCCTACAACTCTTTGAAAAACACTCTATTATCAGTGCATCATCGGTGTTGTCTTGAATTGGACATGGCATGCAATCACTGTTATTCTTCCTTTTAAGTTATAAATGTGAGTTAGCTTAGCCATTAGTTCAGTTTGTGTAAACTGTTTAGTTATTAATTCTACAATGAATACTGATGCATATTTCTATCAAGAAAATACCTGATACGTTGAGGCGGCCGCTGTGGCTCAGATGGTAGGGTGCTGGCCCCATGTACTGAGGGTGGTGGGTTCAAACCTGGCCCCGGCCAAACTGCAACAAAAAAATAGTCGGGCATTGTGGCAGGTGCCTGTAGTCCCAGCTACTGGGGAGGCTGAGGCAAAAGAATCACCTAAGCCCAGGAGTTGGAGGTTGCTGTGAGCTGTGGGATGCCACGGCACTCTACTGAGGGTGACAAAGTCAAACTCTGTCTCTGTAAAAAAAAAAAAAATTCATGAGGGAATAATTGAGAAGGAAAAACCAAGGGAAGAAAACTTAGTAGATCAAGTATGTGAGGAGGATGGGAATTAGAGATATCAAGTATTGTTATCCACAGCACAAATTTAGAAAATTGCAAACTTTGTGAAAAACCTGTCTCTGCTCTATACTAGGGATCTATTCATTTAAAATTCTCTTTTCCCATCTGTAAAAAGGGACAAGAGTGGTGTGGACTTTACCATTCCATCTGTGTGATCTCAACAAGGCATTTACTCGTTTAGTCTCACTAGTCTCGCTTATAAAATGTGGAAATACTATCACATACCCAATAGGTTAAATAAGATGGTGCATGCAAAGTACTTTAGAACAATGTGAGCTCCAAGGAGCTCAAAAAGTATAACGTACTATAACCTCACAGTGTTGCTAGACTAGAAGCACCATGGGAATAGGACAGCACCATATTCACCTTTCTGTCCTAAAGACCTTAGGGAGATCAAGCATCTTTCTGTGTTAAAAGACCTGACACAGAATATGCTAGGATATTCTGTCAATAAATGCCCACTGCTTTGATTTTGAGCTTTCTGCAAATGAAGCCTGGGATTGACCTGTATGTATGTATGTGTATTTGAGGGTATGCACATGTGCGTGTGGTGTAAGTGAAAAAGATCATATTTATATACTTTCCATATCAGAACAAAAAGATCTCTTTTAGCCATATATATATATATATATATATTTTTTTTTTTTTTTTAAAGACAGAGCCTCAAGCTGTCGCCCTGGGTAGAGTGGTGTGGCATCACAGCTCATAGCAACCTCCAACTCCTAGGCTTAAGTGAGTCTCTTGCCTCAGCCTCCCATTACAGGTGCCCGCCATAACGTCCGGCCATTTTTTGGTTGTAGTTGTCCCTGTTGTTTGACAGGCCCGGGCTGGATTCAAATCTGCCAGCTCTGGTATATGTGGCTGGTGCCTTAGCCACTTGAGCTACAGGCACTGAGCCTATTTTAGCCATTTCAGTGGCTGCAGAGTATCCAACAAAATGGACACACCAATATTTATTTACAAAATCCTCTATTACTTGTTTCCATTTTTTTCTTACAGGTAACGATGCACTGGGCACACTTATGTATGTATCTTTGCATGCTTGTTCTTTATTTCTTTAGGAAGTAAAACTGCTGGATCAAAAGCCGTGCATACAAGGCCAGATATAAGTCTGCAAACTCATCCTAAAAAAAGTGCTACATACCTCACTACTGAATATCTCTGTCACCTTTGAAGTATTCTCCTTGGCAAGCTATATACCAACACCAGTACCTAGTCTACCTTTCAAGGTAATTTTGGAACTCTTTTTCTAGAATCACCATAAGAGCTGTCATATGAGGTCTGACAATTAAGTTCATGAATTCATCCTAGAAAAAGTGCTTTGAAAGGTGGCCTAGGCACTGGTGTCAGTGGAAAGGGGAGTACTTTAAAGGTGCAAGTAGAGATATTCAGCATTGAGGTATACAGCACCTTTTCTAGGATGAGTTCACAAACTTAATTATCCAACTTCATACTTAAACTTCTCAATGTATACTGTTATAAATGCCTTCCAGAAACCCACTAGTAAGAATAATGGCTTACTTATACATGTACAGGGTGTTATCATTCTAAAATCTGACAATTATATTGGTGAAAATAACATAATCATTGTATACTTTGCATTTCTTTAAAATCAGTGACAATAAACACTTTTATAAACAATAATTATTTATAATTTTCCTTCTGTAGCTAGACACAGTGGCTCACGCTTGTAGGCACTTGGGAGACTGAGGTGGGTGGATTGCCTGAGCTCACGAGTTCAGGACCAGCCTGAGCCAGAGTGAGACCCTGTCTCTAAAAAATAGCTGGGCATTGTGGCAGGTACCTATAGTCCCAGCTACTTGGGAGGCCGGCTCAAGACCACTTGAGCCGAAGAGTTTGAGGTTACTGTGAGCTAAGGTGCCAAGGCACTCTAGCAAGGGTGACTAAGTGACACTCTGTCTCAAAAAAAAAAAAAGAATTCCTGGGTGGTGCCTGTGGCTCAGTGAGTGGGGTGTCAGCCCCATGTACCAAGGGTGGTGAGTTCAAGCCCAGCAACAACAACAAAAAATTCCTTCTGCAAAATTATCTGCATCTATTCATGCATTTTATCAATTTTTCTATTAGTGTGCAACTTTTTCCAAATAATTCATGAGCTATTTGCTTATTTATTTTGAAGACAGAGTCTCAGTCTATCGCCCTGGGTAGAGTGCCATGGCATCATAGCTCACAGCAAACTCAAACACTGGTAACCAATCCTCTTGCCTCAGCCTTCCAAGTAGCTGAGCCCATAGGCATGGGCTAGTACTTCTACTTTTAGTAGAGGTGGGTCTTGCTCTTACTCAGGATGGTCTTGAACTCTTGGGCTCAAGCAATCCACGGCAGAGTGCTAGGATTACAAGCATGAGCCACCACCACACCCACCCCCATGAGTTATTTTTATATTAAGAAATGTCATCTCTGGCTCAGTGCTCATAGTTCAGTGGTTGGACACTGGCAACATACATGGGGGCTGGCAGGTTGGAACCCAGCCCAGGCCTACTAAACAACAATGACAAATACAAAAAAAAAAAAATAGCCAGGCATTGTGGCGGGTGCCTGTAGTTCCAGCAATTTGGGAGGCTAAGGCAAGAAAATCGCTTGAGCCCAAGAGTTAGAGGTTGCTGGGAACTGTGATGCCACAGCACTCTACCAAGGGCAACATAGTGAGACTCTGTCTCAAAAAAAAAAAAAATCATTTCTTTGTCTAATATATATATATTGAAAATATTTTTTTCCTGGCTTGTCATTTGTCTTAGCTTTGCTAAAAATTTCTTTAGAATTCCTTTCAAATAGAAGTTTTAATAAAAGATAATAACATTTTCCATGCTTTATCTTCTGCCTTCTGTCTGACCTTGGTGTCATGCTAACAAAATCTTTCTCATATTCTTTATTTTCTTCTATATTTTAACTTAGTTTTAAACAATTAAATCTTGAATCTACCTGACATCTTGTGTAAGGTATATGTTTGTTTCATTCACCTTTTGATGGAAATTTAGGTTGTCACCAGTATCTGGCTATTGTTAAGAAAATTGCCACAAACATTTTTTACAGGTCTTTTTTTAAGCATAGGTTTTCTTTTCTCTTGGGTAAATATCTATTAGTAGAGTTGTTGACTCATGCACTAAATTTATGCTTAACTTTATACGAAATTGCCAAATTGTTTTTCATGGTAGTTGCACCACTTTACAATCCATTCAACAACTTAAGAGAGTTGAATTACTCCACATTTCCTTCAGCACTAAGTATTTCCAATCTTTTTAATTTTAGCCATTCTAATGGGTATGAAATGGCATGTCACTGAGGCTTTACTCTGCATTTCCCTGATGTCTAATGATGATGAATATCTTTTAGACTGTTCCTGCTACTGTAATAAAATAAATGAGACTGGGTAATTTCTAAAAGCAAATTTATTTTCTCGCTGTCCTGGAGGATGGCAACCAAGACCAAGGCACCAAGTTTTGGTGTCTAGGAGGAGGCTGGTCTTGACTTCCAATATGGCACCTTGAACTGCATTCACCAGAGGAAAGGAACACAGTGTTCTCATGTGGCAGAAGGTGGAAGGGCACAAGGAACCAAACTCCCTTTGTCAAGCCCTTTCATTTTTTATTTATTATTTTTTTGAGACAGAGCCTTACTTTGACACACTGGGTGGAGTCTTGTAGCATCATAGCTCACAGCAACCTCAAACTCTTGGGCTCAAATGATCTCAGCTTCCTGAGCAGCTGGGACTATAGGTGCCCACCATAATGCTCAGCTATTTTTAAACATGGGGTCTTGCTCTTGCTTAGGCTGATCTCAAATTCCTGACCTGAGGTAGTCCACCCATCTCAGATTCCCAGAATGCTAGGAATATATATAAGCATGAGCCACATGCCCAGCCTTGTCAAGCACTTTTATAACAGCATTACTGGCTTGGCGCCCATAGTACAGTGATTACAGCGCCAGCCACATGCACTGAGGCTGGCGGATTCGAGCCTGACCTGGGCCAGCTAAACAACAACTGCAACAACAACAAAAAATAGCTGGGCATTGTGATGGATCCCTGCAGTCCCAGCTACTTGGGAGGCTGAGGCAAGAGAATCACGTAAGCCCAAGAGTTTGAGGTTGCTGTGAGCTGTGACGCCATAGCACTCTACTGAGGGCAACATAGTGAGACTGTCAAAAAAAATTTTTTATAACAGCATTACTCCATTTATTAGGGCAGAGCAGTCATAACCTAATCACGAAAAAGGCCCCATCTCTCAATATTGTTGCAGTAGGAGTTAAGTCTCTAACATATAAGTTTTTGGAGGGGACAAAAACATTCAAAGGTATTTATTGGCCATTAGTGTGTGTGTGTGTGTGTGGTTTTTTTGCAAACTTTCTTTTCGAGTCTTTTGCCAATTGCTTAACTACATTGTTTTCTTAGTTGTAAGAGTTCACTGTGCTTGCTTTTTCATTTCTTGGTGGAACAATTTAAAGAGCAGAGAAAAGCAAATAAATACAGAGCAGAAGGAATCTTGAAAAATTCAATTTATCAATATTTCCTTCCTGGTTAATGCCTTTTGTGTCCTGTCTAAACATTTTTTTGCCTACTCCTATGACATGATTTTCTCCTTTTATATAGTTTTAACTTTTATGCTTAAATCTATGATCCCCTTCAAACTGATTTTTGTATGTGGTGTGAAACAGGAATTATGGTTCCTTATTTTTTCTATATAGGTAATCTAATTATTTCAGCAAATGCTGAAAATACTGTCCTCACCCCACTAACTTACATTTTCACTTATATCAAAATTCAGTTGATGACACACACATGGGTCTATTTCTGGACTCTACTTTGTTCCTCTGATCTTCAGCCAATACTCTATCATTCTGATCCCCATAGTTAAGATTTGAAATAAGGTAATCTGAGCCCTCCACTTCTATTTTCCAAATTATTTGACTAGCCTAGAGCCTGTGCATTTTCTTTTTCTTTTTTGAGACAAAGTCTCAAGCTGTCGCCCTGGGTAGAGTGCTATGGCATCATAGCTCACAGCAACCTCCAACTCTTGGGCTTAAGCAATTCTCCTGCCTCAGCCTCCCAAGTAGCGGGGGCTACAGACACCCACCACAACACCTGGCTATTTTGTTATTGTAGTTGTCATTGTTGTTTGGCAGTTCCAGGCTGGATTTGAACCCACCAGCTCAGGTGTATGTGGCTGGCACCCCAACTGTTGAGCTACAGGTGCCGAGCTTACCCTGTGCATTTTCATATAAATTTTAGAATCAGCTGTTTTCTATTCTTTTTTAATTTGCTAGAATTTTAACTCAAATGGCACTGAACCTATGGATCTTGAAAAAAATGAGGATCTTAACAATATTGTCTCTCAATACCTGGGCATCATAAATTTCTCCTTATTTAGATCTCTTTACCTACCTCTCAATTAAGTTTTTTTTTTTTTTGAGACAGAGCCTCAAGCTATCCCCCTGGGTAGAGTGCCATGGCATCACAGCTCATAGCAACCTCCAACTCCTGGGCTCAAGCGAGTCTCCTGCCTCAGCCTCTCAAGCAGCTGGGACCACAGGCGCCCGCCACAACGCCCGGGCATTTTTTTTTTTGGTTGCAGCCATCATTGCTGTTTGGCGGGCCCAGGTTGGGGATTCGAACCCGCCACCTTGGGTGTACGTGGCTGGCGCCCTAGCCACTTGAGCCACAGGCGCCGAGCCTCAATTAAGTTTTTAATTCCTCCCAACAGTATTTTTATAGTTTTAAAGAGGTTTTTGATATGTTTAGATTTTTTCTAAGTATTTTATTTTTTGATACTACTGTGTATGTAATAGCATTTAATCTTATTTTATATTTGTGTACTTCTAACACAGAGAAATACAATCAAGCTACATATATTGAACTTGTGTGGTATTATTATATAAGAAATAGGGCCAGGTACAATGGCTCATGCCTGTAATCTGAGCACTTTGGGAGGCTGAAGCTGGAGGATTGCTTGAGGCTAGGAATTTGAGACCAGCCTGGGCAACACAGCAAGAGTCTGTCTCTACAAAAAAAAAATTTTTTTTTTAATTAGCTGGGCATGATGGCATGAGCCTGTAGTATCAGCTACTCAAGAGGCTGAAGTGGAGGATCACTTGAGCCCAGGCGTTCAAGGCTGCAGTAAGCTATGATCACACCACTGCCTTCCAGCCTGGGTGACAGAGTAAGACCTCATCTCTAAAAATATATACATATTTTTTTTTTCTTCAGTCTCTACCACCATTTCCTGAAAATGACCTCCTAAACCCCTCATTTATAAGGGTGCTGGGAGAATCCTTTGTTCTAATATTGGGTCTTTGACCCCAGTTCCTGACACAGAAGAATTCACACAATGAAACAATTCACATGATGAATCTTTGATTTAAAAAAAAAAAAAAAACTATGGAGTCCAGATTGGTGAACACACAGAGATGCTTGGAGGGTGCTTGGAGGATGGAGCATTCAGAGAGGTCATAGAAGCTCTGTGTGTGTCCCCCATACTTTACCCTGGGCATCTCTGCATCTAGCTATACATCTGTGTACTCTGAATATCGTGTATAACAAATCAGGAAATGTGTTGCCCTGCATTTTGTGAACCGTTCTAGCAAATTAATCAAACCTGCAGAGTAGGTAATGGGAACCCCAGTTTATAGTCAGTTGGTCAGAAGTATAGATGACTACCTACCACTCTTGACTGGTGTCTGAAGTGGGGGCTGATGCTGTAGGGAAATAATTCAGAATTGAATCAAATTCAAGGATACCCAGCTGGTGTCTACCAAAGAACTTCCTGGTGTGAGGAGAAACCCCCCACACACATCTGATGTGAGAAGTGTTGTGTTGAGTGGTGTGAAAGAGTAGGAAAAACTGTTTTTCCTTCAGACCTTGTATCCCACAACTTTGCAAACTGACTTAGTTAAGAGAATTGTTATGATTTGGTGTTGTTCTGATAGATCCCTTAGGATTTTTGTACACAGCAATAATGTCACTCATAAATAGTTTTATTTCTTCCTTATCAGTCTTGATGTCTTTTATTTACTTTTCTTGCCTTATTGCACTGGTCAGAACCTCTGGTGAAATAATAAATAAAAGTGATGAGAGTGGACATCTTTCCCCTTTTCCCCAATCTTAAAAGGAAAACATAAGTCCCATTATATATGAGACCAACTAAAAAATTTTTCAGATGGAGGAAGATTTCTTCTTTTCCTAGTTTACTGAAAGCTTTTGTATGAGTGGGTTTTGGATTTTGTCAAACGTTTTTTCTGCAGTTCTATTCTGTGATGACTACATTGACTGATTTTTAAGTGGTAAACAACCTTGACGTTCTGGATCATGCTGTATTTATATATTGCTACATTTAATTTGCTAACATTCAGTTGAGGATTTTTCCATCTTTTGTTCATGAAGGACAGAGTTCTATAATCTTGTTTTCTTACAATATATTTGTCGTATTTTTTGGCAAAGATTATGTGACCTCATAAAATGTGTTGCTAAGTATTCTCTTGCCTATTTTCATTGAGAATTTGTGTAAGACTGGTATTAAGTCCTTCTTTGAATGCTTATAGTACTTTTGCAAACACCATTCTATTTTATGTCTCTGTGAATCTGACTACTCTAAGAACCTCACAAGTGGAAACCATATAATATTTGTCCTTTTGTGACTGGCTTATTCATTTAACACAACCTCTTCAAGATCCATCCGTGTTGTAGCATGTGTGAAAATTTCCTTCCTTCTTTGAGGTAACCAAATATTTTTTAGTGTTCCATTTTATTTCTTCTGTTAGCTTCTTAGGTACAGTCATGCATTAGTTAACAATGGAGATACGTACAGAGAAATGCATCATTGGGTGGTTTTGTCATCATGGGAACATCATATATAGCACTTAACACAAACTTAGATGGCACAGCCTACTACACAGATATACAGATAGCCTATGGCTCCAAGGCCATAAACCTGTACACCATGTTACTGTACTGAATATCGCAGGCAACTGGGACAGAATGGTAAGTATTTGTGTGTATCTAAACATGTCTGTACACAGAAAAGCTATAGGAAAATACAGTATTATAATTTTATGGGCCACTGTCATATCACTGGCCAAAACATAGGTATGTGGCACATGACAGTATGTATCTTTTGTTATGTTATTTAAGTAGTTGTTCTAGAGTTAACAATACTCATTCTTAACTTATCAATGTCTTTTTTTTTTTTTGCACATTTTTGGCGGAGGCTGGGTTTAAACCCACCACCTCTGGCATATGGGGCCAGTGCCCTACTCCTTTGAGCCACAGGCGCTGCCACCAATGTCTATTTATAGTCATTATAATACCTCTTCAGATCTAACATTTCATACTTATTACTTTACTATTCTTCTCATTTTATACACAGCATTCCTACTTCCCACTAAAAAAATGTAATAACTTTAAGTAATGGTAAAATTCCATTCACTCCATCCCCTATCCCTATGTGTTGTGGTATCTCCTATTTCTGCATATATTCAAAACCTCACTTTACAGGGCTATTTTTGCTTCATACAGTTATCTTTTAAGCAAGTTATGAGAAGAAAGGAAACAGAGTCTTTCGTACGTGCCCTTCCTAGTGATCTTCATTGTTCCTATATATTCTAGGTTCCATCTGGGATCACTCTCCTCTGCCCTGAAAGATATACATTTGTTGTAATGCAGTCCTGCTAGCAACAAATTTTCCTAATTTTGCTTTATTTAAAATGTCTTTATTTCATTCCCATTTTTTAAGGATATATTCATTAGAAAAAGAGTTCTCAGACGACGAGTTCTGGGTTTTTTATGTGAACATTTTAACAATCTTTCATTGTCTTCTGATCTCTATTGTTATGTGGAAAGAAGTTAGTGATGATTCTGTATGTAATGTCTCCTTTTCTCCATCTGCTTTAAAGATTTTATCTTTATTTTTATTTCTTAAACAAGAAGTTTATTGAAACAACAAGATGTTTGACTTGGGAAACTAGGGAAAACTAGGATTCACTGGGTTTTTTTGAGACAATGCCTCAAACTATTCCCGTGGGTACAGTGCTGTGGCATCACAGCTCACAGCAACCTCCAACTCCTGGGCTCAAGTGAGTCTCCTGCCTCTGCCTCCCAAGTAGCTGGGACCATAGATGCCTGCCACAATGCCCGGCTATTTTTTGGTTTCAGCCGTCATTGTTGTTTGGCGGCCTGCGCTGGATTCAAACCCGCCAGCTCAGGTGTATGTGGCTGGCGCCTTAGCTGCTTGAGCCACAGGCACCAAGCCAGGATTCACTTTTTTAAAGTAATTTATACCTCCTTAAAGACAGATTGTCCTACATGTAACAGCTATGTAGAAAAGTTATACAACTCATTTTATAATGATAAATGAAAAACATTAAAACTCTCCAACTGAACAAGGTATACAAGGATTTTTATGGAAGTTTTTTTTTTTGGCTTGTTAAAACAGTCAGAGCAAAATAACTTGCTGAAATATGAAGACCATGCTGCTAATGTAGGAAGGGAGTATTTTCACAGAATCAGCATTTTTCTTCATCTCTTCTCCATTTCATGTCTTTCAAAATATACCATTGGTTGTTTAGTTTAAAAAGGGGGGAGAAAGCAATATGCTTGTGCACATACACCAGTTACTTTATAGACAATAAAGAAACCAGGAAGGGAGAAATGAAAGAACAGAGAAAAATGTACCATAGTGGTCAGGACTTGGTAGAACCAAACTGTGGCTTTCTAAGTTAGAATGTATCCTTGGTCTACAAGAACAGAGTTATGGAGTAAAGTAGCAGTTTCCCTGTCTATAATAGCAGATACCTCCTGTCTGCTACCACAACACATCAGCTGTATCTTCAGCCTCACTTTCAGCTGTGCAGGTGTGTCTGTTTCATTAACTGGCTACCCATCAAATTGGACAAACCCCATCATTCACAATGGGCTTTCTTTACTTCACTAGGGTCATGTGCCTCTCCTTTTTTTTTTTTTTTGAGACAGAGCTTCAAGCCGTCACCCTTGGTAGAGTGCCATAGCATCACAGCTCACAGAAACCTCAAACTCTTGGGCTTAAGTGATCCTCTTGCCTCAGCCTCCCAAGCAGCTGGGACTACAGGCACCTGCCACAACACCTGGGTGTTTTTTGGTTGTAGTTGTCATTGCTGTTTGGCAGGCCCAGGCTGGGTTCAAACCCACCAGCTCCAGTGTATATGGCTGGTGCCCTTAGCCACTGAGCTACGGGCACTGAGCCCATATGCCTCTTCATCTTAAACCACATGATAGAATCACCCTCTCCCCTTGAACCATCTTCAAATTAAAACAATCATTTTCTCAGTCTTGACTTCTTCCTTGGGCTTTCTGAGGGCCATAGCATATGCCAGAGACTCCTCAGCTGCCACTTCACAAAAGAAAGGTGCCACGTCCACAACAGCTGATCACACAAATAGCATCTAAAGCACTATCTCTTATTTTTAGATTTCAAAGTTCAACTATGATGTATATAGGTTTTCTCCCCAACATTGACCTTTCTCAGGGTTTTTTTACTCAAATTTATTAATTTTCTATACATTCCTTAATTATTTTTCTGCATACTTCTCATATATATTAAACTATTTGACATTGTGTCATAGGTCCCTAAGGTTATATTCATTTCTAATATTTTTTTCCCGTGGTTTAGACTGGATAATTTCTATTGCATTCTTCAAGTTCACTGACTTCTGTTATATCTAATCTGCTAATAAGTGAAATTTTCATTTCAGTTACTATGCTTTTCAGGTCTAGAATTTACATTTGGTGCTCACTTCAGCTCACTAAAATTAGAATTTGATTCTTTTTTATAGATTCTATTTCTCTGTTGAGGCTACTTATGTTCATTATGTTTTCCCTTAAATATATTCATAATAGCTACCAAGTTTTGTCCATTGTCTGACATAGTTGCAACATTTACTTTATCCAGTTTTATAGCTTTTTATAGAGGGAGGCAGACTCCGATAACACTCACTGAATTATCATTGGAAACACAGTGCCTTTCTAAGCGCAAGGCCAGGAATGCCGGCCTCTGTATCTTTTTTTTTTTTTTTTTTGAGACGGAGTCTCAAGCTATCCCCCTGGGTAGAGTGCCATGGCATCACAGCTCATAGCAACCTCCAACTCCTGGGCTCAAGTGAGTCTCCTGCCTCAGCCTCCCAAGTAGCTGGGACCACAGG